>JAAIUW010000148.1:0-64984 GCA_014851425.1 Senna tora | reverse complement strand
TTTCGAAAACTTGATTTTCTTGTTAATCAGTTTTCGCCGATGAGTGATTCGAAAACTTGATATTCATCAGTTTTCGTCGATGAGTGTTTCGAAAACTTGATATTCAAAAGTTTTCGCCAATGAGTGTTTTGAAAACATGATTTGCTTGTTTAATCAGTTTTCGCCGATGAGTCTTTCGAAAACTTGATATTCATCAGTTTTCGTCGATTAGTGTTTCGGAAACTTGATATTCTTCAGTTTTCGCCAATGAGTGTTTCGAAAACTTGATTTTCTTGTTAATCAGTTTTCGTCGGTGAGTGTTTCGAAAACTTGATTTTCTTGTTAATCAATTTTCGCAGATGAGTGTTTCGAAAACCTTATATTCATCAGTTTTCGCTCGTGAGTTTTTCAAAAAATTGATTTTCTTGTTAATAAGTTTTCGCCGATGAGTGTTTCGAAAACTTGATATTCACCAGTTTTCGCTGGTGAGTGTTTCGAAAAATTGATTTGCTTGTTAATAAGTTTTCGCCGATGAGTGTTTCGAAAACTTGATATTCATCAGTTTTTGCCTCTGAGTGTTTCGAAAACTTGATATTCATAAGTTTTCGCCAATGAGTGTTTTGAAAACATGATTTGCTTGTTAATTAATTTTCGCCGATGAGTCTTTCGAAAACTTGATATTCATCAGTTTTTGTTGATTAGTGTTTCGGAAAGTTGATATTTATTAATTTTCGCTAATGAGTGTTTCGAAATCTTGATTTTCTTGTTAATCAGTTTTCGCCGAAGAGTGTTTCGAAAACTTGATATTCATCAGTTTTCGCCGATTAGTGTTTCGGAAACTTTATATTCATCATTTTTCGCCAATGAGTGTCTAGAAAACTTGATTTTCTTGTTCATCAATTTTTGCCGATGAGTGTTTCGAAAACTTGATATTCATCAGTTTTTGCCGATGAGTGTTTCGAAAACTTGATGTTCATCAGTTTTCGCCTATGAGTTTTTCGAAAACTTGACATTCTTGTTAATCAGTTTTCGCCGATGAGTGTTTCGAAAATTTGATATTCATCAGTTTTCACCGATGAGTGTTTCGAAAACTTGATATTCATCAGTTTTAGCCAATGAGTGTTTCGAAAACTTGATTTTCTTGTTAATCAGTTTTCGCCGATGTGTGTTTCGAAAACTTGATATTCATCAGTTTTCGCCGGTGAGTGTTTCGAAAACTTGATATTCATCAGTTTTCGCCAATGAGTGTTTCGAAAACTTGATTTTCTTGTTAATCAGTTTTGGCCGATGAGTGTTTCAAAAACTTGATATTCATCGGTTGTCGACGGTGAGTGTTTCGAAAACTTGTTATTCATCAGTTTTCGCTGATTAGTGTGTCGGAAACTTGATATTCATCAGTTTCGCCAATGAGTGTTTTGAAAACTTGATTTTCTTGTTAATCAGTTTCAGCCGATGAGTGTTTCGAAAACTTGATATTCATCAATTTTCGCCGATGAGTGTATCGAAAACTTGATATTCATCAGTTTTCACCAATGAGTTTTTCGAAAACTTGATATTCATCAGTTTTCACCGGTGAGTGTTTCGAAAACTTGATTTTCTTGTTAATCAGTTTTCGCCGATGAGTGTTTCGAAAACTTGATATTCATCAATTTTCGCCGATTAGTGTTTCGGAAACTTGATATTCATTACTTTTCGCCAATGAGTGTTTTGAAAACTTGATTTTCTTATTAATGAGTTTTCGCTGATGAGTGTTTCGAAAACTTGATATTCATCAGTTTTCGCCGATTAGTGTTTTCGAAACTTGATATTCATCCGTTTTCGCAAATTTGTGTTTCGAAAAGAAGATTTTCTTGTTGAATAGTTTTCGCCGATGAGTGTTTCGAAAACATGATATTCATCAGTTTTCGCCAATGAGTGTTTCAAAAACTTGATTTTCTTGTTTATCAGTTTTCGCCTATGAGTGTTTCGAAAGCATGATATTCTTCAGTTTTCTCCAGTGAGTGTTTCGGAAACTTGATATTCTTTTGAATAAGTTTTCGCCGATGAGTGTTTCGAAAAGATGATATTCATCAGGTTTCGCCGATAAGTGTTTTGAAAACTTGATTTTCTTGTTAATCAATTTTCGCCGCTGAGTGTTTCGAAAAGTTGATATTCATCAGTTTTCCACGATTAGTGTTTCGGAAACTTTATATTCATCTATTTTTGTAACACCCGCCTCTCTCAAGGATTTAATTGATTGTTTGCTAGATGAGTTAAGGTTTTTGTATGTGTTTGATGCATCTACAAGCATGTAAACTTGCATTAGAAATAGGTTAATTATGTTAGAGGGACTCGAATGAAAAGTAAAGAAGGGTTAGATGGAAGTGGACTTAGGTGTAAGGAAAAGCCTTATCGGGATGTAATTCATAATTTTATCTTAGAGTCATAGTGACCAACAGAATTTTGAACACTTCCTGCCTGAGTGTCAAGGTAGAGTGATTAACTCTATTTTTAATGAAAACAACGAATTGAGTAGAATTAAGTACTTAAATGCAAGGAAAGAATGTTTAGGGGTGAGTCACCACCTAATTGACACTTAAGGATAGGAAGGAGCTGCCACCTCTCCACACTCTCACCATTTTCATCAACTAGAGAGAGAGAGAGAGTGGTAGAGAGAAGGAAGAGAAAAGCTTGAAGGGGAAGCTAGGAATTTAGGCTAGGGCTGGATTGAGCTGGGGAAATTGATTGGATAACGTCTACACATCACAAGAAACATAATCTAGCTTGGAGTTAAGGTAATCATGGCTTCTAACTCTCACTTTTTGGAAAGTTAAGATTTTGATTGAAAATGGCCAATTTCTGATTTTGAACTTCTCGGACGAAATAGAGAGTACAAACCTGCATTTCTATTATTTTGGAACTCAGGTGGATGCCTATTGATGTTTGCATGTATCTCTGAATACTAATAATGAAGATTTAGAAATGGGTTTGGCTATGGGTTTTGGTAGCATGTTCATAATTAAATCTAAGGAAGTTTAAGCAAGTTTGGGCTAAGATTGTTCATGGGTTTTATCATTTTTATGCTTGAAAATGTTTTGGACACCTTGCATGTATCTGGATGATGAACTTTTAGTTGGAATAGGTGATTTAAAGGTTTTTTGAAAACAGGGCAGAGGCACAACAGTCGACTGTTAGCCTCTAACAGTCCACTGTCGTGCCCAGAAATTCAAAGAAATTTAAGACAGAGGCACAACAGTCGACTGATAGGCTTAGCAGTTCACTGCTGTGGTCTTAACTCAACATATTTTTCTAGATTTTCCAGAAACGCATATGGCAGTCGACTTCCATGCCCAATCAGTCGACTTCCATGTTCATGATTCATGAAAAACCAAGATTCAACTCAGAAATTCAATTCGGTAAATATTTAATTGTTGAAGGTTTCAAGAGTAAGCAGCCGAGTGCTATGCTTGGGACAGTCGACTGATGGAACATAGTGAGCTCCCAGTCGACTGGCAAGTTCTAGCAGTTGACTGATAAGCTACTGCCTCTTTTTATATATTTTTCAAAGAATGAACAGTCGACTTATGTCTTGGGAGCAGTTGCCTGATACAAGGCAGTTTATGAAAATGTTTTACATATTATGAAACAAAGTTTTAAGAGCCCAATTACATACTTAAACTTAATTTTAAAGGATTAAAGGACAATATGGGACATGGTTTAAGGGAAATAACATAGTAAAATTAAAAGAAAGCTAAGTATTTAATATACATCCTTTGTTGAAGAAAAAGTCCATAGTCGATTGACCAATTTTCGATATGGGACGGCCGTTGGGATTTCCACGGTTGAGCCATAACATGGGATGGTAAAACATCCAATCCATTGATGATGAAAGTTTACGAAAACACCGTGTTGGTTGTTTAATTTTAAGCTAGTAGACTCTCAATGGCCAAATCAAGAGTGACATGCTTAAAATTAGATTAACCATGATTGGGACTAATTCTTTACAATGTATGTACATGAGAATAGCATATCAAGGCATAAAATCGTGATCCTTTTGGAAAGATACCTTGTGTCTTATGGCAATGAGAAGTCGTGGACAAAATGGTGATCCATTGGGAAAGATGCGTTGTATCCTATGAATGTATGGTTAAAGGATAAAATTGTGACCCTAGAGGGGAAGATGCATTGTATCCTATAAATGAAATAGACAAAACTGTGACCCATAGGGGAAGACCAGTGTGTCAAATGAATGAAATGGACAAAACTGTGACTCATATGGGAAGATCAGTATTTCAAAGGAATGAATGGATTTGTGCGAGTAGTTGTTGGACAACTCTTCCGATGCTCAATGTTTTTATGAAAGATTAGGGCTAAATGCCCATATGTTCTGAATGCTTGTTATTTCCATATTTTATGAAAATGATGATGAATGTTAATGAAATGTCCATATTGTTATGAAATGTTTAAATGTGAAGAATAATGATTGTACCATACCATACCATGCCAACCGTATGTATGTTTAACCGATGCATTGATGATTATATACGCCATGATATGTTTAAAGTTAATGATAATGGTGCATCCAGGAATTCATGATATGAAATGTAATAAGAAATGCGGTGATTTTCTGTATGGTGATACAATGGTACACATTAGCGGTTTTGGAAATAGGTTTCCATGATTACTGAGATTATAATCTCATGATTACGTTGATGTGTATCAGATGCCTAGGTACTTAGTTACGTTGATGTGTATGGTGATACAGTGGTACACATTAGCGGTTTTGGAAACAGGTTGTATGACCCATTACAGGGCTGGATCATAGTTATTAGTGATGTAGTAGTGCATGTAGTTACATATCTGACCCCTACTCAGCCTGTCTGACTTTATGATGGATAATTATATATGATTTTGGATTCTCCAATCCCTTGACCTTGTGCCTCATATGTTTTCGGAAAGGCCATAAAGGTTACTAGATGGTATGTATACAAAGGGATGGAGTTAAATCATGTTAATATATGGATAGTTTGTATGTATGTTTGTATGAACTGGAGTTCTTATCCACTAGTAGGTTAAGGAGTAAGATCTTAAGATGCTTGCTATCTCTAGATCTTCTTCCTTCTTAGGACTCTAGTTGACTATGACCTTTGATGGATGTACAGATATATATAAATATGAAAATATGTATTTATGTATGTCAAAGTTTATGAATCTACATATAAGTAAATATGGGTAATAGATTGTGTGTGTTGAGAATGTATTCTATGCATCCGCTTGAGAGACGAGTGAGATACCCGAGAGATAGAACCTAAACCAACTCAATCTAATTAATCTATTTGGTAAAAGTTTTACTAAATTCAGGTAAGAAACGTAGTAACACACTAATTCAAGATAACTATATGCTAAAAATGAACGTAGGGAATTGGGGTGTTACAGATATGGTATCAGAGCACCACTACCTAAGTTAGAACCGAATTAGGGAGTTTTAACAAGGTAGATAGGGTATAGATTCCTCGTAAGAACACTTGAACTAGTGATTAAGTCTGACTAGAGGAATGGAGTTAGGTTTGGGTAGGAAGTATTTTTACCTTGAGTCATATTAACTCTATGAATGAAACTGATATTGAAATTTCAATATTGTATATTTTGTAGAGTGAAATATGCCTCCAAGGCGAAATACTGGGAATAATCGAAGGAATGAGGTGAACCCTGATGGGGATGCACAGATCATGAGGGATATGGCAGAGGCAATGAAGAGACAAGCCGATGCCGCGACCGAAATGATGTAGCACATTCCTAGAGTTAGGGATGATAGCTACCATGGGTGGGCAGAGTTTCAAAAAGCTAGACCGTCAGCCTTTAGAGGTGAGTTTAATCCAATATTAGCCGAGGGCTGGCTGAAGGAGTTGGAGAAATTGTTCAAAGTCCTTAAGTCATCTGATAAGCAGAAGGTCGAATATGCCACCTACATGCTAGCTGGTGAGGCTGGAAATTGGTGGAAAGGAGCATTGCAGTTAATGGAGGCCCGTAACACTCCGCTCACGTGGGAGAACTTTATGATTACCTTCTTAGAAAGTATTACCCGATGAGCGTGAGAAACCAAAAGGAAATTGAGTTTATGCAGATTAAACAAGGAGACATGCCTTTTGAGGAATTCATAGCCAAGTATGAAGAGTTGTCTCATTTCTCTTCTTACTTGAAACACAATCCAGACGAGGTTTGGAAGGCCATGCATGTGACCTCAGCTTTTAATTCTGCCAGGAGTAATTTGATAGCTCCTGTTGATATTAAAAACTATGCAGAATTAGTGAACTGGTGTCACATTGTTGCCAGAAATTTGGAGAAGACCGATAAGGTCAACTTCAATAATAAGCGACCGATGAATTATTTCAAGGGTGGAACTAGTCAGGGAAAGAAACCTATGATGAGCAAGCCTGCACCCAAACTTTGTTCTAAATACGGGAAAACCCATGGAGATAAGCCAGGCCTGATCGGATCCAATGTCTATTACACTTGTGGTGTGATAGGGCATTTTGCTAGAGACTGCCCTCAGAAGAAGCAAACCCCTAATGGAGTGAAACCACCTACTAGAGGAAGAGTCTTTACCCTCAAGGGCAAAGAAGCGACTGAATCCGATGATCTTATCGAGGGAACAGGTATAATAAATGGTAAGTCTTTACATGTACTATTTGACTCGGGTGCCACGCACTCAATTATTAATTCTAAGTGTGTGAAGGATTTAAAGTTGCCATTGACTACTCTTCCGTATAATTTAACAATTTCTACTCCTACGGGAGAGTGTGTTGTGACTTCATTGGTTTGTTTGAACTATCCAATTGTTGTGGAGAATAGACATTTTGAAATTGATTTGATTTGTTTTAATCTATCAGGGATTGATGTAATCTTAGGCATGAACTGGCTGTCTGAAAATAATGTGGTTCTTAACTGCTGTGAAAAATCTGTGATGTTTATAGATACCAAACCTGTTAGTAAAAGAAATGAGGAAAATATCCAAAGAGTAAGTTTTCTATGTTCCTCTGAAGTAGAGATGTCGCATAAACTTAACAGTATTCCTATTGTTTCTGATTTTCCTGATGTCTTTCCAGAGGAGATAACTAGTCTCCCTCCTGAACGGGAAGTTGAGTTCTCTATAGAGTTAGTCATTGGGATGGGACCAATCTCTGTAGCTCCTTATAAAATGGCCCCTCCCGAGTTAGGTGAACTAAAGACACAGATAGAGGATCTTTTGAGTAAACAATTCATTAGGCCTAGTGCTTCGCCATGGGGCGCACCAGTACTATTTGTGAAAAAGAAAGATGGGAGCCTTAGGATGTGTATCGATTATAGACAACTTAATAAGGTAACCGTGAAGAATAACTACCCACTTCCTAGAATAGATGATCTTTTAGATCAGCTAAGGCGAGCCACGGTATTTTCCAAGATTGATTTGATGTCGGGGTACCATTAAATTAGAGTCAAGGCAAAGGATATCCCTAAGACTGCCTTTAGGACTAGATACGGACATTATGAATTTCTCGTAATGCCATTTGGTCTGAGAAACGCTCCCGCCATTTTTATTGATTATATGAACCGTAACTTTAGACCCTACCTCGATCGGTTTGTGGTAGTGTTTATTGATGATATCTTAGTGTATTCTAGGAATACAGAAGAACATGAAGAACATCTTAAAGTCGTGCTAGAAGTGCTTAGAGAAAATCAATTGTACGCCAAGTTTTGTAAGTGTGAATTTTGGTTAGAGGAAGTCAAATTCTTAGGACATGTCATCTCTAAGGATGGAGTAGCTGTAGGTCCTAGTAAGACAAATGCTGTGGCTAGTTGGAAGAGGCCTAAGACAGTGACTGAAATACGTAGCTTTCTCGGATTAGCCGGTTATTATAGGAGGTTTATTGAAGGGTTTTCGTAAATCGCATTACCCATGACGAGGTTAACACAAAAGGAGGCACCATTTATGTGGACCTTAGAGTGTGAAAATATTTTCCAAACCCTGAAAGAGAGGTTGACCACCACACCGGTGTTAGTCATACCCGATCCTTTATGTGAGTTCGAGTTGTACACCGATGCGTCTAGAAAAGGATTAGGTTGTGTCTTAATGCAAGAAAAGAGGGTAGTTGCATATGCATCTAGACAGTTGAGACCTCATGAGGAGAATTACCCGACTCATGACATAGAGCTAGCCGCCATAGTGTTTGCCCTAAAGATATGGAGACATTATCTGTATGGCATTAGGTTTGAGATACTTAGTGACCATAAAAGTCTCAAATATCTCTTTGATCAGAAAGAATTAAACATGAGACAGAGAAGATGGATGGAATTCTTAAAGGACTATGATTTTGAATTAAAATACCATCCCAGAAAGGCAAATGTGGTCGCAGACGCCTTAAGTAGAAAATCTTTACACGTGTCTCAATTAATGGTTAATGAACTGAGGTTAATAGAGAAGTTTAGAGATATGAATTTATCCACTTCGATTTTACCTAATAGGATATGTCTAAATCAGTTGAGGATAGAATGTGACCTTAGGGCTCAGATACTAGAAGCACAAAAAGGTTATGAATTTTTAAAGTCTCTAAAGGACTCAAAGAAATTCATTGCGTCATCGGACAGGGTCGTGACATTTCAGGGTAGGGTGTATGTCCCAAATCAAGGAGGACTAAGGGATAAAGTCCTAGAAGAGGCCCACAAGAGTAGTTATACCATACATTCGGGTGCCACTAAGATGTATCAGGATCTCAAGAGGAGATTTTGGTGGCCAGGTATAAAAAGGGACATAGCAGAGTATGTCTCTAAGTGTCTAATATGTCAGCAGGTGAAGATTCAACATCAGAAACCTGCAGGATTGTTACAACCCTTAGATATCCCTGAATGGAATTGGGATCAGATTTCCATGGATTTTATTGTAGGTTTACCGAGGACACAGTCAGGAAATGATGCTATCTGGGTGATAGTGGATAGATTAACTAAATTAGCACATTTCCTACCAATTAAGATAAGTTTCTCACTAGATAAGTTAGCTCACGTATACATTCAAGAGATAGTGAGGTTGCACGGAGTTCCCTTTAGTATCGTCTCAGATAGAGACCCTAGATTCACTTCTAGATTTTGGAAAGCCTTGCAGGAAGCATTTGGTACAAAACTGAAATTTAGTACTGCGTATCATCCACAGACTGATGGACAGACTGGGCGAACCATTTAGACCCTAGAGGATATGCTTAGAGCATGTGCTCTTGAACAAACAGGTAGTTGGGATAGGAACATTCCACTAGTGGAATTTGCGTATAATAATAGTTATCACTCCACGATAGGGATGGCTCCATATGAAGCCTTGTATGGGAGGAAATGTAGATCACCCATCTGTTGGTTTGAGATCGGGGAGAGATAGTTGTTAGGTCCTGAATTTGTCCAAGAGACCACTGAACAGATAAAAATGATCAGGGAAAAGATGAGAAAAGCCCATGATAGAAAAAAGAATTATGCTGACAATAGGAGGAAACCGTTAGAATTTGAAGAGGGGGATCACGTTTTCCTCAAAGTTTCTCCGATTACAGGTATTGGTAGAGCTATTAAGTCCAGAAAATTGAGTCCAAGATACATAGGACCTTTCCAAATTTTAAAAAGAGTTGGTTCATCAGCTTATCAGATTGCATTACCCACATTTTTGACAAATCTCCACAATGTTTTCCATGTGTCACAACTTCGAAAATATATTTCGGATCCTTCACATATTTTGGATGTTAGAACAGTACAAGTAAAAGAGAATTTGACTTATGATCCTAGACCGATAAAGATCATTGATTCGGATGTTAAGCAATTGGGAAACAAGACTATTCCATTAGTAAAGGTTTCATGGGATGAATCTTCTCCTCAAGAAGCAACATGGGAGACGGAAGAGGCTATAAGGCAATCATATCTGGAACTATTCTCATGAATTGGTGAGTTCTCAAATTTTCAGGACAAATTTTAAATAAGGAGGGGGGATTGTAACACCCGCGTCTCTCAATGATGTAATTGTTTGTTTGCTAGACGAATTAAGGTTTTTGGTATGTGTTTGATGCATCTAGAAGCATGCAAAATTGCATTAGAAATAGGTTAATTATGTTAGAGGGACTCGAATGAAAAGAACAGAAGGGTTAGATGGAAGAGGACTTATGTGTAAGGAAAAGCCTTATGGGAGATGTAATTCATAATTTTATCTTAGTCATAGTGACCAACAGAATTTTGAACACTTCCCGCCTGAGTGTCAAGGTAGAGTGATTAACTCTATTTTTAATGAAAACAACAAATTGAGTAGAATTAAGTACTTAAATGCAAGGAAAGAATGTTTATGGGTGAGTCAACACCTAATTGACACTTAAGGATAGGGAGGAGCTGCCACCTCTCCACACACTCACCATTTTCATCAACTAGAGAGAGAGAGGGGTAGAGAGAAGGAAGAGAAAAGCTTGAAGGGGAAGCTAGGAATTCGGACTAAGGCTGGATTCAGCTGGGGAAATTGATAGGATAGCGTCTACACATCACAAGAAACAAAATCTAGCTTGGAGTTAAGGTAATCATGGCTTCCAACTCTCACTTTTTGGAAAGTTAAGATTTTGATTGAAAATGGCCAATTTCTGATTTTGATCTTCTTGGTCGAAATTGATAGTACAAACCTGCATTTCTATGATTTTGGAACTGAGATGGACGCCTATTGATGTTTGCATGTATCTCTGAATGCTAACAATGAAGATTTAGAAATGGGTTTGGCTATGGGTTTTGGTAGCATGTTCATAATTAAATCTAAGGAAGGTTAAGCATGTTTGGGCTAAGATTTTTCATGGGTTTTATCATTTTTATGCTTGAGAATGATTTGGACACCTTGCATGTATTTGGATGATGAATTTTGAGTTGGAATAGTTGATTTAAACGTTTTGCGAAAACATGGCAGAGGCACAACAGTCCACTGTTAGCCTCTAACAGTCCACTGTCGTGCCCAGAAATTCAAAGAAATTTAAGACAGAGGCACAACAGTCGATTGATAGGATTAGCAGTTGACTGTTGTGTTCTTAACTCGTCATATTTTTCCAGGTTTTACAGAAATGCATATGCCAGTCGACTCCCATGCCCAATCTGTCGACTTCCATGTTCTTGATTCATGAAAAACCCAGATTCAACTCAGAAATTCAATTTGGTAAATATTTAATTGTTGAAGGTTTCATGAGTAAGCAGCCGATTGCTATGCTTGGGACAGTCGTCTGATGGAACACGGAGAGCTCCCAGTCGACTGGAAAGTTCTAGCAGTTGACTGATAATCTATTGCCTCTTTTTATATATTTTTCAAAGAATGAACAGTTGACTGATGTCTTGGGAGCAATTGACTGATACAGGGCAGTTTATGTAAATGTTTTACATCCTATGAAACAAAGTTTTAAGAGCTCAATTACATACTTAAACTTAATTTTAAAGGATTAAATGAAAATATGGGACATGGTTTAAGAGAAATAACATAGTAAAATGAAAAGAAAGCTAAGTATTTCATATACATCCTTTGTAGAAGAAAAAGTCCATAGTAGATTGACCAATTGTCGGTATGGGACGACCGTTGGGATTTCCACGGTTGAGCCATAACATGGGATGGTAAAACATCCAATCGATCGATGATGAAAGTTTACGAAAACACCGTGTTGGTTGTTTAATTTTAAGCTAGTAGACTCTACATGGCCAAATCAAGAGTGACATGCTTAAAATTAGATTAACCATGATTGGGACTAATTCTTTACAATGTATGTGCACGAGAATAGCATATCAAGGGATAAAATCGTGATCCTTTACGAAAGATACCTTGTGTCTTATGGCAATGAGAGGTCATGGACAAAATGTGATCCTTAGGGAAAGATGCGTTGTATCCTGTGAATGTATGGTTAAGGGTAAAAGTGTGACCCTTCAGGGAAGAGGCATTGTACCCTATGAATGAATGAATGTTAAAGGATAAAATTATGACCCAAGAGGGGAAGATGCAATGTATCCTATGAATGGAATGGACAAAACTGTGACCCATAAGGGAAGACTAGTGTGTCAAATAAATGAAATGGACAAAACGTTGACCCATAGGGCAAGATCAGTGTGTCAAAGGAAAGAATGGATATGTGCGAGTAGTTGTTGGACAACTCTTCCGATGCTCAATGTTTTTATGAAAGATTAGGGCTAAATGACCATATGTTCTGAATGCTTGTTAATTCCATATTTTATGAAAATCATGATGAATGTTAATGAAATGTCCATATTGTTATGAAATGTTTAAATGTTAAGAATAATGATTGTACCATACCATACCATGCCAACCGTATGTATGTTTAACCATATATGCCATGATATGTTTAAAGTTAATGATAATGGTGCATCTAGGATTTGATGATATGAAATGTAATGAGAAATGTAGTGATTTTCTGTATGGTGAGACAGTGGTACACATTAGCGGTTTTGGAAATAGGTTTCCATGATTACTGAGATTATAATCTCATGAGTACGTTGATGTGTATCGGATGCCTAGGTACTTAGTTACGCTAGAGGCTAAGCTGGAGTGGAGGCATGACCCATTACAGGTCTGGATCATAGTTATTAGTGATGTAGTAGTGCATGTAGTTATATATCTGACCCCTACTCAGTCTGTCTGACTTTATGATGCATAATTATATATGATTTTGGACTCTCCAATCCCTTGACCTTGTGCCTCATATGTTTTCGAAAAGGCCATAAAGGTTACTAGATGGTATGTATAGAAAGGGATGGAGTTAAATCATGTTAATATATGGATAGTTTGTATGTATGTATGAACTGGAGTTCTTATCCACTGGTAGGTTATGAACTAAGATCTTAAGATGCTTGCTATCTCTCAATCTTCTTCCTTCTTAGGACTCTAGTTGACTATGACCTTTGATGGATGGACATATATATAAATATGAAAATATGTATTTATGTATGTAAAAGTTTATGAATCTACATATAAGTAAATATGGTTAATAGATTGTGTGTGTTGAGAATGTATTTTATGCTTCCGCTTGAGAGACTAGTGAGATACTGCAGAGATAGAACCTAAACCAACTCAATCTATTTGGTAAAAGTTTTAATAAATTCGGGTAAGAAATATAGTAACACAATAATTCAAGAAAACTATATGCTAAAAATGAACGTAGGGAATTGGGGTGTTACAGTTTTCGCCAATCAGTGTTTCGAAAACTTGATTTTCTTGTGAACCAGTTTTCGGCGATGAGTGTTTCGAACACTTGATATTCAACAATTTTCGTCAGTGAGTGTTACGAAAACTTGATATTCATTAGTTTTTGCCAATGGGTGTTTCTAAAATTTGATTTTCTTGTTAATTAGTTTTCGCCAATTAGTGCTTCAAAAACAAGATTTTCTTGTTAATCTATTTTCGCCAATGAGTATTTTTAAAACAAAATATTCATCAGTTTTCGTCGATTAGTTTATCCGAAACATGACATTCATTAGCTTTCGCCAATGAGTGTTTCGAAAACTTGATATTCTTGTTAATCAGTTTTCGCCGATGAGTGTTTCGAAAACATGATATTCATCAGTTTTCTTCGGCGAGTGTTTCAAAAACTTGATATTCTTCAGTTTTCGCAAATGAGTGTTTCGAAAACTTGATTTCCTTGTTAATCAGTTTTCGCCGATGATTGTTTCAAAAACTTCATATTCATCAGTTTTTGCCAATGATTGTTTCGAAAACTTGATTTTCTTGTTAATCAGTTTTGGCCGATGAGTGTGTCGAAATCATGATATTCATCAGCTTTCGCCGGTGCGTGTTTCGAAAAGTTGATATTCATCACTTTCCGCCAATGAGTGTTTCGAAAACTTGATTTTCTTGTTAATCTGTTTTCGCCGATGAGAGTTTCAAAAACTTGATATTCATTTGTTTTTGCTTGGGTGTGTTTCGAAAACTTGATATTAATCAGTTTTCGCCAATGAGTGTTTCGAAAACTTGATTTTCTTGTTGCGCCGATGAGTGTTTTGAAAACATGATATTAATCAGTTTTCACCGAGTAGTGTTTCGGAAACTTGATATTCATCAGATTTCGCCAATGAGTGTTTCGAAAACTTGATTTTCTTGTTAATTAGTTTTCGCCGATGAGTGTTTCGAAAACTTAATATTCATGAATTTTGGTTGATTAGTGTTTCGGAAACTTGATATTTATCAATTTTCTCCAATGAGTGTTTGGAAAGCTTGATTTTCTTGTTAACCAGTTTTCGCCGGTGAGTGTTTCGAAAACTTGATATTCATCAGTTTTCGCCGGTGAGTGTTTCGGAAACTTGATATTCTTCAGTTTTCGCCAATGAGTGTTTCGAAAACTTGATTTTCTTGTTAATCAGTTTCGCCGGTGAGTGTTTCGAAAACTTGATATTCATCTGTTTTCGCCAATGAGTGTTTTGAAAACTTGATTTTCTTGTTAATCAGTTTTCCCCAATGAATGTTTCGAAAACTTGATTTTCTTGTTAATCAGTTTCTGTCGGTGAGTGTTTCGAAAAGTTGATATTAATTAGTTTTCGCCGCTGAGTGTTTCGAAAACTTGAAATTCATCAGTTTTCGCCAATGAGTGTTTCGAAAACTTGATTTTCTTGTTAATCAATTTTCGTCGATGAATGTTTTGAAATCCTAATATTCATCAGTTTTCGCCGATTAGTGTTTCCAAAATACGATATTCATCAGTTTTCGCCAATGAGTGTTTCGAAAACTTGATTTTCTTGTTAATCAATTTTCGCCGATGAGTATTTCAAAAACTTGATTTTCTTGATATTCAATTTTTGACGATGAGTGTTTCGAAAACTTGATATTCATCAGTTTTCGCCGGTGAGTCTTTCGAAAACTTGATATTCATTACTTTTCGCCAATGAGCATTTGAAGACTATATTTTCTTGTTAATCAGTTTTCGCAGATGAGTGTTTCCAAAACTTGATATTCATCAGTTTTCGACAATGAGAGTTTCGAAAATTTGATTTTCTTGTTAATCAGTTTTCGCCAATGAGTCTTTGGAAAACTTGATATTCATCAGTTTTCGCCTGTAAGTATTTCAGAAACTTGATAATCTTCAATTTTCGCCAATGAGTGTTTCGAAAACTTGATTTTCTTGTTAATTAGATTTCGCCAGTCAGTGTTTCGAAAACTTGATAATTATCAATTTTCACCAATGAGTGTTTCGAAAACATGATTTTCTTGTTTATCAATTTTCGCCGATGAGAGTTTCGAAAACATGATTTTCTTGTTCATCAGTTTTTGTGGGTGAGTGTTTGGAAAACTTGATATTGAACAGTTTTCGTCAATGAGTGTTTCGAAAACAAGATTTTCTTGTTAAGCATTTTTTGCCAATAAGTGTTTCGAAAACTTGATATTCATCAATTTTCCGCCGATTAGTGTTTCAGAAAAATGATATTCATCACCTTTCGCCAATGAGTGTTTCGAATGCATGATTTTCTTGTTAATCGATTTTCGCATATGAGTGTTTCAAAAACTTGATATTCGTTAATTTTTACCGGTGAGTGATTTGAAAACATGATTTTATTGAGTTTTCGCCAATGAGTGTTTTGAAAACTTGATGTTCATTAGTTTTCGCCGGTGGGTGTTTCGAAAACTTGATATTCACCAGTTTTCGCCAATGAGTAATTCAAAAACTTGATTTTCTTGTTAATCAGTTTTCGCCGTTGAGTATTTCGAAAACTTGATATTCATCCGTTTTCGTCAATGAGTGTTTCAAAAACTTGATATTCATCAGTTTTTGCCAATGAGTGTTTCGAAAACTTGATTTTCTTGTTAATCAGTTTTCGCCAATTAGTGCTTCAAAAACATGATTTTCTTGTTAATCTATTTTCGCCAATGAGTATTTTTAAAACATAATATTCATCAGTTTTCGCCGATTAGTTTTTCGGAAACTTGATATTCATCAGTTTTCGCCAATGAGTGTTTCGAAAATTTGATTTTCTTGTTAATCAGTTTTCCCCGATGAGTGTTTCGAAAAGTTGATATTCATTAGTTTTCGTCTGTGAGTGTTACGGAAACTTGATATTCATCAGTTTTCACCAATGAGTGTTTCGAAAACTTGATTTTCTTGTTAATCTGTTTTCGCCGATGAGTGTTTCGAAAACTTGATATTCATCAGTTTTTGCCAATGATTGTTTCGAAAACTTGACTTTCTTGTTAATCAGTTTTCGCTTATGAGTGTGTCGAAAACTTGATATTCATCAGCTTTCGCCGGTGAGTGTTTCGAAAACTTGATATTCATCAATTTTCGCCAATGAGTGTTTCGAAAACTTGATTTTCTTGTTCATCTGTTTGCGCCGATGAGAGTTTCGAAAACTTGATATTCATCTGTTTTTGCTTGGGTGTGTTTCGAAAACTTGATATCAATCAGTTTTCGCCAATGAGTGTTTCGAAAACGTGATTTTCTTGTTTCGCCGATGACTGTTTTCAAAACTTGATATTGATCAGTTTTCGTCGATTAGTGTTTCGGAAACTTGATATTCATCAGATTTCGCCAATGAGTGTTTCGAAAACATGTTTTTCTTATTAATCAGTTTTCGCCGATGAGTGTTTCGAAAACTTGATATTCATGAATTTTGGTTGATTAGTGTTTCGGAAACTTGATATTCATCAGTTTTCTCCAATGCGTGTTCGAGAACTTGATTTTCTTGTTAATCGGTTTTCGCCGATGAGTGTTTTGAAAACTTGATATTCATCAGTTTTAGTGGGTGAGTGTTTCGGAAACTTGATATTCTTCAGTTTTCGGCAATGAGTGTTTCAAAAACTTGATTTTCTTGTTAATCAATTTCACCGGTGAATGTTTCGAAAACTTGATGTTCATCAGTTTTTGCCATTGAGTGTTTCGAAAACTTAATTTTCTTGTTGATCAGTTTTCGCCTATGAGTGTTTCGAAAACTTGATTTTCTTGTTAATCAGTTTTCGCCGTTGAGAGTTTCGAAAACTTGATATTCATCAGTTTTCGCCAGTGAGTGTTTCGAAAACTTGATATTCATCAGTTTTCGCCAATTAGTGTTTCGAAAACTTGATTTTCTTGTTAATCAGTTTTCGCCGATGAATGTTTTGAAATCCTAAAATTCATCCGTTTTCGCCGATTAGTGTTTCCAAAATATGATATTCATCAGTTTTCGCCAATGAGTGTTTCGAAAACTTGATTTTCTTGTTAATCAGTTTTCCATGATGAGTGTTTCGAAAATGTGATTTTCTTGTTAATCAGTTTTCGCCGATGAGTGTTTCCAAAACTTGATATTTATCAGTTGTCGCCGGTGAGTGTTTCGAAAACTTGATATTCATCACTTTTCGCCAATGAGCGTTTCGAAGACTATATTTTCTTGTTAATCAGTTTTCGCAGATGAGTGTTTCCAAAACTTGATATTCATCAGTTTTCGCCAATGAGTGTTTTGAAAATTTGATTTTCTTTTTAATCAGTTTTCGCCGATGAGTCTTTTGAAAACTTGATATTCATCAGTTTTCGCAAGTAAGTATTTCGGAAACTTGATATTCTTCAATTTTCGCCAATGAGTGTTTCGAAAACTTGATTTTCTGGTTAATTAGTTTTCGCCAGTCAGTGTTTCGAAAACTTGATATTTATCAGTTTTCACCAATGAGTGTTTCGAAAACTTGATTCTCTTGTTTATCAATTTTCGCCGATGAGTATGTCGTACACTTAATATTCATCAGTTTTCGTCGTTGAGTGTTTGGAAAACTTGATATTCAACAGTTTTCGCCAATGAGTCTTTCGAAAACAAGATTTTCTTGTTAATCAGTTTTCGCCAATGAGTGTTTTTAAAACTTGATATTCATCAATTTTTCGCCGATTAGTGTTTTGGAAAGTTGAAATTCATCAGCTTTCGCCAATGAGTGTTTCGAAAACTTGATTTTCTAGTTTATCAATTTTCGCAGATGAGTGTTTCGAAAACTTGATATTCATCAGTTTTCGACGATTAGTGTTTTGGAACTTGATATTCATCAGTCTTCGCCGATGAGTGTTTCGAAAACTTGATATTCATCAATTTTCGTCGGTTAGTGTTTCGTAAACTTGATATTCATTAGTTTTTGCCAATGAATATTTCGAAAACTTAATTTTCTTGTTAATCAGTTTTCGCCGATGAGAGTTTCGAAAACATGAAATTCATTAGTTTTCGCCGATTAGTGTTTCGGAAACTTGATTTTCTTGTTAATCATTTTACGTCAATAAGTGTTTCGAAAACTTGATATTCATCAATTTTCGCCGATGAGTGTTTCGAAAACTTGATATTCATCAGTTTTTGCCAATGAGTGTTTCAAAAACTTGATTTTCCTATAAATCAGTTTTCGCCGATGAGTATTTCGAAAACTTGATATTCATCAATTTTTGCCAATGAGTGTTTCGAAGACTATATTTTCTTGTTAATCAGTTTTTGCCGATGAGTGTTTCGAAACTTGATATTCATCAGTTTTCGTCGATTTGTGTTTCGGATACTTAATATTGTTCAGTTTTAGCCAATGAGTGTTTCGAAAACTTGATTTTCTTGTTAATCAGTTTTCGCCGATGAGTGTTTTGAAAACTTGATATTCATCAGTTTTCACCGGTGAGTGTTTCGGAAACTTGATTTTCATCAGTTTTCGCCAATGAGTGTTTCGAAAACTTAATTTTCTTGTTAATCAGTTTTTGCCTAAGAGTGTTTTGAAAACTTGATATTCATCAATTTTTGCCAATGAGTGTTTCGTAAACTTTACTTTCTTGTTAATCAGTTTTCGCCGATGAGTGTTACGAAAACTTAATATTGATCTGTCTTCGCTGGTGAGTGTTTGGAAAACTTGATATTCATCAGTTTTCGCTAATGAGTGTTTCAAAAAGATGATTTTCTTGTTAATCAGTTTTCGCCAATGAGTGTTTTGAAAACTTGATATTCATCTGTTTTTCGCCGATTAGTGTTTTGGAAAGTTGAAATTCATCTACTTTCGCCAATGAGGGTTTCGAAAACTTGATTTTCTTGTTAATCAATTTTCGTCGATGAGTGCTATGAAAACTTGATATTCATCAGTTTTCGCCGATGAGTGTTTCGAAACTTGATATTTATCAGTGTTTGCCGATGAGTGTTTTGAAAACATGATATTCATTAGTTTTCGCCAATGAGTGTTTCGAAAAAATGATTTTCTTGTTAATTAGTTTTCGCGGATGTGTGTTTCGAAAACTTCATATTTATCAGTTTTCGCCAATTAGTATTTTGGTAACTTGATATTCATCAGTTTTCGCCAATGAGTGTTTCGAAAACTTGATTTTCTTGTTAATCAGTTTTCGCCGATGAGTGTTTCGAAAACTTGATATTCATCAATTTTCGCCGATTAGTGTTTCGGAAACTTGATTTTCTTGTTAATCATTTTTTGACAATAAGTGTTTCGAAAACTTGATATTCATCAGTTTTCGCCGGTGCGTGTTTCAAAAAGTTGATATTCATCAATTTTTGCCAACGAGTGTTTCAAAAACTTGATTTTCTTGTTAATCATCTTTCGCCAATGAGTGTTTGAAAAACTTGACTTTCATGTTAATCTATTTTCGCCAATGAGTATTTTTAAAACATAATATTGATCAGTTTTCGTCGATGAGTGTTTCCGACACATGATATTCATCAGCTTTCGCCAATGAGTCTTTCGATAACTTGATTTTGTTGTTAATCAGTTTTCGCCGATGAGTATTTCAAAAACTTGTTATTGATTAGTTTTCGCTAGAGAGTGTTTTGAAAACTTGACATTCATCAATTTTCGCCGATGAGTGTTTCGAAAACTTGATATTCATCAATTTTTACCGATGAGTGTTTCAAAAACTTGATATTCATCAATTTTTGCCAATGAGTGTTTCAAAAACTTGATATTCATTAGTTTTTGCCGGTGAGTGTTTCGAAAACTTGATTTTCTTGTTAATCAGTTTTCACTGATGAGTGTTTCGAAACGTTGATATTCATCTGTTTTCACTGATGAGTAATTCGAAAACTTTATATTCATCAGTTTTCGCGAATGAGTGTTTCGAAAACATGATTTTCTTGTTTCGCCGATGAATGTTTTGAAAACTTGATATTATTCAGTTTTCGTCAATCAGTGTTTCGAAAACTTGATTTTCTTGTTAATCAGTTTTCGCCGATGAGTGTTTCGAGAACTTGATTTTCATGTTAATCAGTTTTCGTCGATTAGTGTTTCGGAATCTAGATATTCATCAGTTTTCGCCAATGAGTGTTTCGAAAACTTGATTTTCTTGTTAATCAGTTTTCGCCGATAAGTGTTTCGAAAACTTGATTTTCTTGTTAATTAGTTTTCGTTGATGAGTGTTTCGAAAACTTGATATTCATGAGTTTTCGCCAGTGAGTGCTTCTGAAAATTGATATTCATCAGTTTTCGCCAATGAGTGTTTCGAAAAATTGATTTTCATGTTAATCAGTTTTTGCCGATGAGTGTTTCGATAACTTGTAATTCTTCTGTTTTCGCCAATGAGTGCTTCAAAAACATTATTTTCTTGTTATTCATTTTTGCCGATGAGTGTTTCGTAAACTTGAAATTTATCAATCTTCATCGGTGAGTCTTTCGAAAACTTGATATTCATTAGTTTTCGCCAATGAGTGCTTCGAAAACTTGATTTTCTTGTTAATCAGTTTTCACCGATGAGTGTTTTGAAAACTTGATATTCATCAATATTCGTCGATTAGTGTTTCGGAATCTTGATATTCATTAGTTTTCGCCAATGAGAATTTCGAAAAGTTGTTTTTCTTTTTAATCAGTTTTCGCCGATGAGTGTTTCGAAAACATGATATTCATCAGTTTTCGTCGATGAGTGTTTCGGAAACATGATATTCATCAGTTTTCGACAATGAGTGTTTCGAAAACTTTACTTTCTTGTGAATTAGTTTTCGCTGGTGAGTGTTTCGAAAACTTGATATTCATCAGTTTTCACTAATGAGGGTTTCAAGAACTTCATTTTCTTGTTAATCAGTTTTCGACGATGAGAGTTTCGAAAACTTGATATTCATCAGTTTTCGCGAATGAGTGTTTCGGAAACTTGATATTCATCAGTTTTCGCCAATGAGTGTTTCGGAAACTTGATTTTCTTGTTAATCAGTTTTCGTCGATGAGTGCCTCGAAAACTTTATATTCATCAGTTTTCGGGGATTAGTGTTTCGGAAACTTCATATTCATCTGTTATCCCCAAAGAGTGTTTTGAAAACTTGATATTGTTGTTAATCAGTTTTCGCCAATGAGTGCTTCGAAAACTTGAGATTGATCACTTTCCGTCGATGAGTGTTTCTAAACTTGCTACTCCAAAGTTTTCATCGGGGAGTGTTCCGAAAACCTGATATTCATCACTTTTCGCAAATGAGTGTTTCAAAAACTCAATTTTCTTGTTAATCAGATTTCGCCGTTGAGTATTTCGATAACTTGATGTTCATTAGTTTTTGCCAATGAGTGTTTCGAAACTTGATTTTCTTGTTAATCAGTTTTCGCCGATGAGTGTTTCAAAAACTTGATATTCATCAGTTTTCGTGAATGAGGGTTGCAAAAACTTGATTTTCTTGTTAATCAGTTTTCACCGGTGAGTGTTTCGAAATCTTGATATTCAATAGTTTTCGCCAATGAGTGTTTAGAACAGATGATTTTCTTTTTAATCAGTTTTTGCTGATGAGTGTTTCGAAAACTTGTTATTCATCAGTTTTCGCTCGTGAGTGTTTTGAAAACTTGATATACATCAGTTTTCGCAAATGAGTGTTTAGAAAACATGATTTTCTTCTTAATCAGTTTCTGCAAGTCAGTGTTTCGAAAACTTGATATTCATCAGTTTTCATTAATGAGTGTTTCGAAAACTTAATTTTCGTTTTGATCAGTTTTTGCCGGTGAGTCTTTCAAAAACCTGATATTTATAAGTTTTAGCCAGTGAGTGTTTCGGAAACATGATATTCACCAGTTTATGCCAACAAGTGTTTCGAAATATTTATTTTCTTGTTAATTAGTTTTCTCCAATGAGTGTTTCAAAAACTTGATATTCATCAACTTTTGACGGGGACTGTTTCGAAAACTTGATATTCATCAGTTTTCGCCAATGAATGTTTCAAGAACTTGATTCTCTTGTTAATCAGTTTTCGCCAATGAGTGTTTCTAAAACTTGATATTGATTAGTTTACGCGGATGAGTCTTTCGAAAACTCGATACTCAATAGTTTTCGTCGATGAGTGCTTCGAAAACTTGATATTCATCAGTTTTCGCCAATGAGTGTTTCGAAACATGATATTCTTGTAAATCAGTTTTCGCCAATGACTGTTTTGAAAATATGATATTCTTGTTAATTAGTTTTCACCAATGAGTGTTTAGAAAACTTGATATTAATTTGTTTTTGCCGATGAATCTTTATAAAACTTGATACTCAATAGTTTTCGCCGATGAGTGTTTCCAAAACTTGATATTCATCACTTTTCGCCAATGAGTGTATCAAAACTTGATTTTCCTGTTAATTAGTTTTCGCCGGTCAGTGTTTTGAAAACTTATTATTCATCAGTTTTCGCCAATGAGTGTATCGAATCTTGATTTCCTTGTTAATCAGTTTTCGCCGATGAGAAATTCGAAAACTCGATTTTCTTGTTAATTAGATTTCGCCAGTGAGTGTTTCGAAAACTTGATATTCATCAGTTTTCGCCAATGAGTTTATCGAAACTTGATTTCCTTGTAAATCAGTTTTCGCCGTTGAGTGTTTCGAAAACTTGATATTCATCAGTTTTCACGGGTGAGTGTCTCGAAAACCTTATATTCATCAGTTTTCGCCAATGAGTCTTTCTGAAATTCGATTTTCTTGTTCATTAATTTTCGCCGATGAGTGTTTCGAAAACTTGATATTCATCAGCTTTCGCCGATTAGTGTTTCAGAAACTTTATATTCATCAGTTTTCGCCAATGAGTGTTTCAAAAACTTGATTTTCTTGTTAATTAGTTTTCGCCGATGAGTGTGTAGAAAACTTGATATTCATCAGTTTTCGCCGGTTTGTGTTTCGGAAACTTGATATTCATCAGTTTTTGCCGATGAGTATTTTGAAAACATCATTTTTTTGTTAATCAGTTTTCGCCGATGAGTGTTTTGAGAACTTGATATTCATCAGTTTTTTCCGATTAGTGTTTCGGAAACTTGATACTCACAAGTTTTTGCAAATGAGTGTTTTGAAATGTTGATATTGATTAGTTTTCACCGATGAGTGTTTCGAAAACTTGATATTCATTAGTTTTCGCCAATGGGAGTTTCAAAAACTTGATTTTCTTGTTAATCAGTTTTCGCCAATGAGCGTTTCAAAACTCTATATTCATCAGTTTTCGCCTGTGCGTGATTCGAAAACTAGATATTCATCTGTTTTCACTAATGAGTGTTTCAAAAACTTGATTTTCTTGTTAATCAGTTTTTGCTGAGCAGTGTTTCGAAACATTAAGGTTCATCAGTTTTTGACGGTGAGTGTTTCAAAAACTTGGTAGTCATAAGTTTTCGCCATTGACTGTTTCGAAAACTTGATTTTCTTGTTAATCAGTTTTCGCCAATGATTATTTCAAAAACTTAATATTCATCAGTTTCGCCGATTAGTGTTTTAGGAACTTGATATTCATCAGTTTTCGTCAATGAGTATTTCGAAAACTTGATTTTCTTCTTAAACAGTTTTTGCACATCATTGTTTCAAAAACCTGATATTCATTGGTTTTCGCCGATCAGTCTTTCGAGAATTTGATGATCATCAGTTTTCGCAAATAAGGGTTTCGAAAACCTGATTTTGTTGTAAATCAGCTTTCGACAATGAGGGTTTCAAAAACCGGATATTGATTAGTTTTCGTCCATGAGTGTTTCGGAAACTTGATATTCAATAATTTACGTTAGTGAGTGTTTCTAAAACAAGATATTCATCAGTTTTCTCCAATGAGTGTTTCGAAAACTTGATTTTCTTGTTAATTAGTTTTCGCCGATGAGTGTTTCGAAAACTTGATATTCATCAGTTTTCGCCGATGAGCGTTTCGAAAACTTGATATTCATATGTTTTCGCCAATGAGTGCTTCAAAAACTTAATTTTCTTATTAATCAGTTTTTGCCGATTAGTGTTTCGAAATCTTGATATTCATCAATTTTCGCCAATGAGTGTTTCAGAAACTTGATATTCATCAATTTTTGCCAATGAGTGTTTCGAAAACTTGATTTTCTTGTTTATCAATTTTCGCCAATTAATGTTTCGAAAACATGATATTCATTAATTTTCACCGGTTCGTGTTTCGAAAACATGATATTCATCAGTTTTCGCCAACGAGTGTTTCAAAAACTTGATTTTCTTGTTAATCAGTTTTTATGAATGAGTGTTTCGAAAACTGGATATTCTTCAGTTTTCAATTATTGTTTCGGAAACTAGATATTCACCTGTTTTCGCAAATGACTGTTTCGAACTCTTTGTGTTGATTATTTTTCGCCGATGAGTGTTTCGAAAACTTGATATTCATCTGTTTTCGCTAGTTAGTGTTTCGAAAACATCATATTCATCAGTTTTCGCCAATGAGTGTTTTGAAAAGTTGATTTTTTTGTTAATCAGTTTTCGCCGATGAGTGTTTCGAAAACTTGATATTCAACAGTTTTCGCTGATGAGTGTTTCGGAAACTTGATATTCATCAGTTTTCGCCAATGGGAGTTTCGAAAACTTGATTTTCTTGTTAATCAGTTTTCGCCAATGAGTATTTCAAAAACATTATAATCATCAATTTTCGCCTCTACGGGTTTCGAAAACTAGATATTCATCAGTTTTCGTCGAATAGTGTTTCGGAAACTTGATATTCATCAGTCTTCGCCAATGAGTGTTTCGAAAACTAGATTTTCTTGTTAATCAGTTTTCGTCGGTGAGTGTTTTGCAAACTTGATATTCATCAGTTTTCGCCGATGAGTGCTTCAAAAACTTGATATTCATTAATTTTCGCCAATGGTTGTTTCGAAAACTTGATGTTTTTGTTAAATAGTTTTCGCCAATGAGTGTTTCAAAAACTTGATATTCATCAGTTTTCACCGGTGAGTGTTTCGAAAACATGATATTCCTCAGTTTTCGCAAAAGAGTGTTTCGAAAACTTGATTTTCTTGTTAATCAGTTTTCGCCGATGAGTGATTCGAAGACTTAATATTTATCAGTTTTCGCCGATTAGTGTTTCGGAAATTTCATATTTATCAGTTCTCGCCAATGAGTGTTTCAAAAACTAGAATTTCTTGTTAATCAGTTTTCGCCGATGAGTGTTTCGTAAACTTGATATTCATCAGCTTTCGCCAATTACTGTTTAGAAAAGTTGATTTTCTTGTTAATAATTTTTCGTCGATGAGTGTTTCGAAAACTTGATATTCATCAGTTTTCACCGTTGAATGTTTCGGAAACATGATATTCATTAGTTTTCGCCAATGAGTGTTTCGAAAACTTGATTTTCTTGTTAATCAATTTTCGCCGATGAGTGTTTCGAAAACTTAATATTGATCAGTTTTCGCCGATTAGCGTTTCGAAATCTTGATATTCATCAATTTTCGCAAAAGACTGTTTCGAAAACTTGATTTTCTTGTTAATCAATTTTCGCCAATGAGTGTTTCAAAAACATGATATTCATCAGTTTTTGCCTATGAGTGTTTCGAAAACTTGATATTCATTAGTTTTCGCAGATAAGTATTTCTAAAACTTGATGTTCTTGTTAATCAGTATTCACCGATGAGTGTTTCGAAAACTTGATATTCATCAGTTTTCGCCGATGAGTGTTTCGAAAACTTGATATTCATCAGTTTTCGTCAATGATTGTTTCGAAAACCTGATTTTCTTGTTAATCAGTTTTTGCCGATTAGTGTTTCGAAAGCTTGATATTCATCAGTGTTTGCGGATTAGGGTTTCGGAAACTTGATATTCATCCGTTTTCGCCAATGAGTGTTTCGAAAACTTGATTTTCTTGCTAATCAGTTTTCACCGATCAGTGTTTTGAAAACTTGATATTCATCAATTTTCGCCGGTGAGTGTTTCGGAGACATCATATTCATCAGTTTTCGCCAATGAGTGTTTCGAAAACTTGATAGCGATTAGTTTTCGCCGATGAGTGTTTCGAAAATTTGATATCCATTAGTTTTCGCCGGTCAGTGTTTCGAAAATTTCATATACATCAGTTTTCGCCAATGAGTGTTTCGAAAACTTGATTTTTCATTTTAATCAGTTTCGTCGATGAGTGTTTCGAAAACTTGATATTCATCAATTTTCGCCGGTGAGTGTTTCAAAAACTTGATATTCATCAGTTTTTGCCAATGAGTGTTTGGAAAACTTGATTTTATTGTTAATCAGTTTTCGACGAGGAGTGCTTCGAAAACTTGATATTCATTAGCTTTCGCCGATTAGTGTTTCGGAAACATGATATTCATCAGTTTTCGTCAACGATTGTTTCGAAAACCTGATTTTCTTTTTAATCAGTTTTTACTTATGAGTGTTTCGAAAACTTGATATTCATCAGTTTTCGCCGGTGAGTGTTTCAAAAACATGATATTCATCAGTTTTCGCCAGTGAGTATTTCGATAACTTGATTTTTTTGTTAATCAGCTTTCACTGATGAGTGTTTCGAAAACTTGATATTCATCAGTTTTCGCAGAATAGTGTTTCGAAAACTTGATATTCATCAGTTTTTGTCAATGATTGTTTCGAAATCCTGATTTTCTTGTTAATCAATTTTCGCCGATTAGTGTTTCGAAAGCTTGATATTCATCAGTTTTTGCGGATTAGTGTTTTGAAAACTTGATATTCATCAGTTTTCGCCAATGAGTGTTTCGAAAACTTGATTTTCTTGTTAATCAGTTTTCACCGATGAGTGTTTCGAACACTTGATATTCATCAATTTTCGTCGGTGAGTGTTTTGAAAACTTGATATTCATCAGTTTTCGCCAATGAGTGTTTCGAAAACTTGATATTCATTAGTTTTCGCCGGTGAGTGTTTCGATAACTTAATATTCATCAGTTTTCGCCGGTCAGTGTTTCGAAGATTTGATATTCATTAGTTTTCGCCAATGAGTGTTTCGAAAACTTCACTTTCTTGTTAATTAGTTTCGTCGATGAGTGTTTTGAAAACTTGATATTCATTAGTTTTCGCCGGTGAGTGTTTCGAAATCTTGATATTCATTAGTTTTTGCCTATGGGTGTTTCGAAAACATGATTTTCTTGTTAATTAGTTTTCGCCGATGAGAGTTTCTAAAACATGATAATCATCAGTTTTCGCCGTTGAGTGTTTCGGAAACTTGATATACATCAGATTTCATCAATGAGTGTTTCGAAAACATGATTTTCTTATTAACCAGTTTTCGCCGGTGAGTGTTTCGAAAACTTGATATTCATCAGTGTTCGCCAATGAGAGTTTCGAAAAGTTGATTTTCTTGTTAATCAATTGTCGCCGATGAGTGTTTCGAAAACTTGATATTCATCAGATTTTGTCGGTGATTGTTTCGAAAACTTGGTATTCATCAGTTTTCGCCAATGAGTGTTTCGAAAATTTGATTTTCTTGTTAATCAGTTTTCGCCGATGATTGTTTCGAAAACTTGATATTGATCAGTTTTTGCCGGTGAGTGTTTCGAGAACATGATATTCATCAGCTTTCGCCAATGAGTGCTTCGAAAACTTGCTATTCATCAGTTTTCGACGGTGAGTGTTTCGAAAACTTGATATTCATGAGTTTTCGCCAATGAGTGTTTGGAAAACTTGATTTAATTATTAATCAGTTTTTGACGATGAGTGTTTCGAAAACTTGATATTCATTAGTTTTCGCCGATTAGTGTTTTGGAAACTTGATATTCATCAGTTTTCGTCAACGACTGTTTCGAAAACCTGATTTTCTTGTTAATCAGTTTTCGCCGATAAGTGTTTCGAAATCTTGATATTCATCAATTTTCGTCGGTATGTGTTTCAGAAACATTATATTCATCAATTTGACCAATGAGTGTTTCGAAAACTTGATTTTCTTGTTAATCAGTTTTCGACGTTGAGTGTTTCGAAAACTTGATATTCATCAATTTTCGCCGATTAGTGATTTGGAAACTTGATATTCATTAGTTTTTGCCAATGAGTGTTTCGAAAACTTGATTTTCTTGTTAATCAATTTTCACCGATGAGTGTTTCAAAAACTTGATATTCATTAGTTTTCGACGGTAAGTACTTCAAAAATTTGATATTCATCCGTTTTTGACAAAGAGTATTTCTTGTTGATTAGTTTTCGTCGATGAGAGTTTCTAAAACTTGATATTCATTAGTTCGCCGGTGAGTGTTTCGAAAACTTGATATTCTTTAGTTTTTGCCAATGAGTGTTTCAAAAACTTGATTTTCTTGTTAATCAGTTTTTGTCGATGAGTGTTTCAAAAACTTGATATTCATCAGTTTTTGCCGATGAGTGTTTCAAAAACTTGATATTCTTCAGTTTTTGCCAATGAGTGTTTCGAAAACTTGATTTTCTTGTTAATCAGTTTTTGCCAATGAAAGTTTCGAAAACTTCATATTCATTAGTTTTTGCCGATGAGTATTTCAAAAACATGATATTCTGCAGTTTTATCCAATGAGTGTTTTGATAACTTGATTTTCTTGTTAATCAGTTTTCGTCGTTGAGTGTTTCGAAAACATGATATTCATCAGTGTTTGACAATGAGTGGTTCGAAAACTTGATTTGCCTATTAATAAGTTTTCGCCGATGAGTGTTTCGAAAACTTGATATTCATCAGTTTTTGCCAGTGAGTGTTTCGAAAACTTGAAATGCATCAGTTTTCGCCAATGAGTGTTTCGAAAAGTTGAGTTTCTTGATAATCAGTTTTCGCCGATGAGTGTTTCGAAAACATGATATTCATCAGTTTTCGCTAGTAAGTGTTTCAAAAACTTGATTTTATTGTTAATCAGTTTTCGGCGATGAGTGTTTCAAAAACTTGATATTCATCAGTTCTCGCCGATTAGTGTTTCGGAATCTTGATATTCATCAGTTTTTCCCAATAAGTGTTACGAAAACTTAATTTTCTTGGTAATCAGTTTTCGCCGATGAGTGTTTCGTAAACTTCATATTCATCAGTTTTCGCCGAATCGTGTTTCGGAAACTTGATATTCGTCAGTTTTCGCCAACGAGTGTGTTGAAAACTTGGTATTGTTGTTAATCAGTTTTCGCCAATGAGTGTTTCGAAAACTTGATATTCATTAGTTTTCGTCGGTGAGTGTTTCGAAAACTTGATATTCATCAGTTTTTGCCGATTGGTATTTCGGAAACTTGATATTCATCAGTTTTTGCCAATGAGTGTTTCGAAAACTTGATTATCTTGTCAATCAGTTTTTGCCGATGAATGTTTCGAAAACTTGATATTCATCAGTTTTCGTTAATGAGTGTTTTAGAAACATGCTATTCATTAGTTTTCGTCAATTAGTGTTTCGAAAACTTGATTTTCTTGTTCATCAGTTTTCACCGATGAGTGTTTCGAAATCTTGATATTCATTCGTTTTCGCCGGTGAGTGTTTTGAAAACTTGATATTCATCAATTCTCACCAATAAGTGTTTCGAAAACTTGATTTTCTTGTTAATCAATTTTCGCAAATGAGTGTTTCGAGAACTTGGTATTACTCAGCTTTCGCTGGTCAGTGTTTCGAAAACTTGATATTCATCAGTTTTTGCCAATGAGTCTTTGGAAAACTTGATTTTCCCGTTAATAAGTTTTCCCCGATGAGTGTTTCGAAAACTTGATATTCATCAGTTTTCGCCGATTAATGTTTCGGAAACTTGATATTCATCAGTTTTCGTAAATGATTGTTTCGAAATCCTGATTTTCTTGTTAATCAGCTTTCACCGATTAGTGTTTCGAAAGCTTGATATTCATCAGTTTTTGCGGATTTGTGTTTTGAAAACTTCATATTCATTAGTTTTCGCCGATGAGTGTGTTGAAAACTTGATTTTCTTGTTAATCAATTTTCGTCGATGAGTGCTTCGAAAACTTGATATTCATCAGTTTTTGCCGGTGACTGTTTCGGAAACTTGATATTCATCAACATCTGCAAATGAGTGTTTCAAAAACTTGATTTTCTTGTTAATCAGTTTTCGTCGGTGACTGTTTCGAAAACTTGATATTCATCAGTTTTCGCCGATGAGTGTTTCGAAACCTTGATATTCATCAGTTTCCGCCAATGAGTGTTTCGAAATATTGATTTTCCTGTTGATTAGTTTTCGTCGGTGAGTGTTTCGAAAACTTGATATTCATCAATTTTCGCCGATGAGTATTTCGAAAACTTGATATTAATCAGTTTTCACCAATGAGAGTTTCGAAAACATGATTTTCTTGTTAATTAGTTTTCGACGATCAGTGTTTCGAAAACTTGATATTCACTAGTTTTGGCCGATTAGTGTTTCGGAAACTTGATATTCATCAGCTTTCGTCAACGATTGTTTCGAAAACCTGATTTTCTTGTTAATCAGTTTTCGCCGATGAGTGTTTCGAAGACTTGATATTCATCAATTTTCACCGGTGAGTGTTTTAGAAACATAATATTCATTAGTTTTCACCAATGAGTGTTTCGAAATCTTGATTTTCTTGTTAATCAGTTTTCGCCGATGAGTGTTTTGAAAACTTGTATTCATCAGTTTTCGCCGATTAGTGTTTCGAAAACTTAATATTCATTAGTTTTTGCCAATGAGTGTTTCGAAAACTTGTTTTTCTAGTTAATCAGTTTTCACCGATGAGTGTTTCAAAAACTTGATATTCATTAGTTTTCGACGGTGAGTACTTCAAAAATTTGATATTCATCCGTTTTCGCCAACGAGTATTTCGAAAACTTGATTTTCTTGTTAATTAGTTTTCACCGATGAGAGTTTCTAAAACTTAATATTCATCAGTTTTCGCCGTTGAGTGTTTCGGAAACTAGATATTCATCAGTTTTCGCCAATGAGTGTTTAAAAAACTTGATTTTCTTGTTAATCAATTTTTGCCGATGAGTATTTCGAGAACTTCATATTCACCAGTATTCGCCGGGGAGCGTTTCGAAAACTTGATATTCATCAGTTTTCGCCAATGTGTGTTTCGAAACCTTGATTTTCTTGTTATTCAGTTTTCGCCGATGAGAGTTTCTAAAACTTGATAATCATCAATTTTCGCCGTTGAGTGTTTCGGAAACTTGATATTCATCAGATTTCATCAATGAGTGTTTCGAAAACTTGATTTTCTTATTAATCAGTTTTCGCCGGTAAGTGTTTCGAAAACTTTATATTCATCAGTGTTCGCCAATGAGTGTTTCGAAAAGTTGATTTTGTGGTTAATCAATTTTCGCCGATGAGTGTTTCGAAAACTTGATATTCATCAGTTTTTGTCGGTGATTGTTTCGAAAACTTGATATTCATAAGTTTTCGCCAATGAGTGCTTCGAAAGTTTGATTTTCTTGTTAATCAGTTTTCGCCGATGAGTGTTTCGAAAACATGATATTCATCAGTTTTCTGCGGTAAGTGTTTCGAAAACTTGATTTTATTGTAAATCAGATTTCGCCGATGACTGTTTTGAAAACTTGATATTCATCAGTTTTCGTCGATTAGTGTTTCGGAAGCTTAATATTCATCAGTTTTTGCCAACGAGTGTTTCAAAACATGATTTTCTTGTTCATCAGTTTTCGGCGATTAGTGTTTCGGAAACTTGATATTCATCAGTTTTCGCCAATGAGTGTTTCGGAAACATGATATTCTTGTTAATCAGTTTTCGCCGATGAGTGTTTCGAAAACTTGATATTCATCAGTTTTTGTTAGTGAGTGTTTCGAAAACTTGATATTCATTAGTTTTCGTCGATGAGTGTTTCAGAAACATGATATTAATCAGTTTTTGCCAATGAGTGTTTTGAAAACTTGATTTTCTTGTTTATCTATTTTCACCGATGAGTGTTTTGAAAACTTGATATTCATCAGTTTTCGTCGATGAGTGTTTTAAAAACATGATATTCATTAGTTTTTGCCAATGAGTGTTTTAAAAATATGATTTTCTTGTTAATCAATTTTTGCCGATGAGTGTTTCGAAAACTTGATATTCATTAGTTTTCGCCGGTGAGTGTTTCGAAAAGTAGATATTCATCAGTTTTCAACATTGTGTGTTTCGAAAACTTGATTTTCTTGTTAATCAGTTTTCGCCGATGAGTGTTTTGAAAACATGATATTCATCTGTTTTTGCCGGTGAGTGTTTCGAAAACATGATATTCATAAGTTTTCGCCAATGACTGTTTCAAAAACTTGATTTTCCTGTTAATCAGTTTTCGACGATGAGTGTTTCGGAAACTTGATATTCATCATTTCTCGCCCATGAGTGTTTCGAAAACTTGATATTCATTAGTTTTCGCCGATGAGTGTTTCAAAAACTTGATATTCATTAATTTTTGCCAATGAGTGTTTCAAAAACTTGATTTTCTTGTTAATTAATTTTTGCCGGTGAGTGTTTCAAAAACTTGATATTCATCAGTTTTCGTTGGTGAGTGTTTTGAAAACTTGATATTCTTCAGTTTTCACCGATGAGTGTTTCGAAAACATGATAGTCATCAGTTTTCGCCAGTGAGTGTGTCAAAAACATGATATTCATTAGTTTTCGCCAGTGAGTGTTTCGAAAAGTTGATATTCCTCAGTTTTCGTCAATGAGTGTTTCAAAAACTTGATTTTCCTGTTACTCAGTTTCGTTGTTGAGTGTTTCGAAAACTTGATATTAATTAGTTTTCGCCGGTGAGTGTTTCGGAAATTTGATAATTATCAGTTTTCGCCAATGAGTGTTTCGAAAACTTTAGTTTCTTGTTAATTAGTTTTCGCCGATGAGAGTTTCTAAAAGTGGATATTCAGCAGATTTCGCCGTTGAGTGTTTTGGAAACTTGATATTCATCTGTTTTCGCCAATGAGTGTTTCGAAAACATGATTTTCTTGTTAATCAGTTTTCGCCGATGAGTGAATCAAAAACTTGATATTCATCAGTTTTCGCCGGTGAGTGTTTCAAAAACTTGATATTCATCAGTTTTCGCCAATGAGTGTTTTGAAAATTTGATTTTGTTGTTAATTTACTTTTGCCGATGTGTGTTTCGAAAACCTGATATTCATCAGTTTCTGCTGATGATAATTTCGGAAACTCGATATTCATCAATTTTTGCCAATGAGTGTTTCAAAAACTTGATTTTCTTGTTTATCAGTTTTCGCCAATGAGTGTTTCGAAAACTTGATATTCATCAGTTTTCGCCGGTGAGTGTTTCGAAAACTTGATATTTAATAGTTTTCGCCAGTGAGTTTTTCGAAAACTTAATATTCATCAGTTTTCGCCAATGAGTGTTTCGAAAACTTGATTTTCTTGTTAATCAGTTTTCACCGATGATTGTTTGATATTCATCAGTTTTCGCCGGTCTGTGTTTCAGAAACATGATATTCATCAGTTTTCGCAAATGAGTGTTTCGAAAACTTGATATTGTTGTTGATCAGTTTTCGCCAATGAGTTTTGGAAAACTTGATATTCATCAGTTTTCGCCGATGAGTGTTTCGAAAACTTGATATTCATTAATTTTCGCCGGTGAGTGTTTCGAAAACTTAATATTCATTAGTTTTCGCCAATGAGTGTTTCAAAAACTTGATTTTCTTGTTAATCAGTTTTTGCCGATGAGTGTTTCAAAAACTTGATATTCATCAGTTTTCGCCAATGAGTGTTTCGAAAACTTGATTTTCTTGTTCATTAGTTATCGCCTATGAGAGTTTTTTAAACTTGATAATCATCAGTTTTCGCCGTTGAGTGTTTCGGAAACTTGATATTCATTAGTTTTCGCAAATGAGTGTTTCGAAAACTTGATATTGTTGTTAATCAGTTTTCGCCAATGAGTGTTTCGAAAACTTTATATTCATTAGTTTTCGCCGGTGAGTGTTTCGGAAACTTGATATTCATCAGTTTTCGCCGATTAAGGTTTCGAAAACCTGATTTTCACTACAAGAAAAACAGTGATTAGAGACCGATAAATCCGTCTCTAATAATGTGAAAATCCGTGTCTGATTCAATGAGACAGGGACTGGTGTCCGTGTCTTAAAAGTTGGTTCCTAAAACTCAGAGACGGACTTATAAGTCCGTGTCAAATTAGGCACCGAAATTCCGTGCCTATGTCAACAAAGTTCTTCTCTGAACCAATATGTAAAATGTGATTTTCGAGACGGATCAGAGACGGACTAATGGAATTCCGTGTCTGATCCGTCTCTAATTCAGATTGTTGAGTTTGCTAAGTAGAGACGGATCAGAGACAGAACTCCTTCTATTCGTCTCTGATCCGTCTCTAATGCCATATTCAAGACTTTTTTTTAGAGACGGATCAGAGATGGATAGAAGGAGTTCTGTCTCTGATCCGTCTCTAAACAAATTTTCTAAAATAAAATATAGAGACGGATCAGAGACGGATAGAGACGGATCAGAGACGGATAGCAAATTTTCTAAAACCAAATATAGAGACGGATCAGAGACGGAACTCCTTTTATCCGTCTCTGATCCGTCTCTAGCACCTATTTTTTTGTCCGCTTTTAGAAACGGATCAGAGACGGAAAATAAGAAATCTGTCTCTGATTCGTCTCAAATAGATATAGGTTGTTTTTGGCTTTTTGACTTTTAATCCGTCCTAAATTGGTACAATTTTCACGTACGACTGTACTATTAATACCTAATAAAAGCATAAGTTTATAAATAATACATACCACCAGTAATTTCACAAGTTTCCAAGCAAATCAAAAAAGATATCACAAGTCTCAAAATATTATAAGTTTCTAAACAGTACTTAATACTAATAATATTCCATAAGTTTCTAGGAAAATAAAAAGTAGCACAAGTCTCTAAATAACTAGGGCAGAGGAGTTGATTGCTGCGCTTCTTATCTTACATTTCCCTTGGCAGTGCGTTCAACTTGCAACTGGTAAAACAACTGAGCAATCAAACGGTCATGCTCCGCAACTTTATCACTATAAGTTGTTATTATTTGTGATTGCTCCTCAACCTTTTGTTTTAAAACATCAATAAAAGCTTGATGCTCCTCAGCTTGCTTTGCCAAGCATCGATCTAACTCAGCTTGGAATTGAGGATGAAGCCATGACTCCGGTCCACTAGAGATCTCAACAGATGAGGTACCAACATCAGGTGCTTCTGATCCTATACCAAACACACGACCTTATTTGTTCTTTCCACCCACAACTTCTAACCAAATGGCATTATCTTCCTCTTGAGATATTCCATCAATACCATTGGTTGATGCTTGACAAGTTTTTAGTTCCTTAATTCTATTATATTCTTCCTGCAAATAAAGTTGTTTAGAATTAGTTAGCAAATTGGAGGGAAAAAAACAAAGTATACAATATGCAATATTTATAGGATTTAAAGGAAAAACACTAACTTCACTAATGTACACTACATACATACAGTACCAATATTTCTTAATACTTCCAACACAATCTTTCACACATAAGCAAAATCCATACGTTTTCTTAATACTTTCCTTTTTCACAAAACAACCATGAGTTTAATTTCATCACACTTGGTGTGTGTCTACCATATTTGAATCCAAACCAAGATGTGGATTATAGACATAAAAGTATTAATAAAATGCTTATGCATGCTACTTAGACATTGTTCAAACAAGGGCATCAAAATTTCTCAAAGAAAAAAATGGCTAGAGAATTAAAATAGTACTGACTCAAATGTGCTAGGAAGCCAAGACAACAGAGAAAAAAATACAGAACAAACCTAAACATTAAACACTCAGCCAACAACACACCAAAACATCTCACAACACTCAAACGCACAAAGCACAGTAATCTAATGTTGCATTTCTTTCTTTTTTCATGCATAAAGCACTTGAATAGTAAAAAAAGGTCCTCTAAGTCACTTCTGAAAAATAATACTTACACAAGCATCGACAGCCCTCTTGTCGACAAACTCTCTGTTAGCCTTTCTTTTGTGCGTGCGCTCAAATAACTCGAACATTGTTAGGTCTTTCCCTAATTCCTCCTTCTATTATTATGACAAATATGACCAATCAACTATCGATCAAACAAGATGTAAAATTAAACAACTACACCATTTTGCTAGAAAAATAAATTTTTACCAGCCTTCTTTTGTGCTCTGATACGGGAATTGAGCCACAGTTGTGTAATGTCCCGCCTTTCACAGACGCTCGATTCTTCTTTGCTTGTTCTCGCTTTGCTTTGAAAGCCTCAGTTTGCCATGCAGCCAGTAATTCTTCATATACATTTTTGGGAATCCACAAAGGCCGAGGCTTACCATTTTCCATATTAGTTCATGTCCTACTCATTAAAGCTTTGAGTCGCTCTTTACCTTGATGCTCCCAATTTTCCCTTATTTGCCTTTCAAATTGTGGGAGCCACTTGTATTTTTTTCTGCATATATATAAGTGAATACTTTGTTAAAAGAGAATTTGTATTTAGAGTTTAGAAATCAAAACAATATAAGTAGAGTGAAACTAACCGCCCATTCCCCAAACCACATGTTTTGGACTTCAGGTGGTACTTTCGTCCAACACTCGTATGGCCTCTCAAATTTTCCTTGAATAACAGTTGTTATCTCTCTTATGGAATTAATTACCAGGTGAAAGCTGCAAGTTTCAATAAGTGGTTAATAAAAAGCATAAATGTATATACATCCCCACATATGATAAAAAAATAACTACAAATAAGTTTATACTTAAGTCTTTTTATCGGGATAAATCCATGTTTTGTGATCTATAGGATCTTTTCCCCAAGGTTTACCAGAAAGATGTGGTAGCAGTTCATTATCAATTTGAGGCTCTTCAGTGTCATGTTGGGGATTAGAATGAACAGAAGAAAGTCGAGACGGCGCAATAGGTGGAGAAGGCGCAATTGGTGGATAAGGGACAGTAGGTGAAGGCACAACCGTGGGTGGAGAAGGGGCAACCGTGTGTGGAGAAGGGACGACAATGGGTGGATCATCAATTCTTGGAGTCCTTGAACGGCCCCCACCTCGAGTTGTGCGCCCTCGACTTGATCGACCACTAGACATATGTAAACAAGAAGCATAACAAATTACAAAAAGAGTTAATCATATCATTTGAGTTAAACAACCATCAATATTAATTCCAAGAGCATTACAAGATGCATAACATTGTTAGTTATATAGTTTGAGTAAACAAGGATCAATACTAATTCCAAAAACATTAAAAGAAGAATAAGACAACACAAAAAGAGTTAATTATATAGTTTGAGCTAATTCCAAATGCATTACATGATGCATAACATTTTGTGTTCCACTACATTTACAAGACTACTCTTAAGGTTCATCTTCATCCCCTGTAACATCTTCAGTAAGTAGGTCTTCCTCTTCATCATTCGAGGTTGAAATAAACTCGGGTTCATGTTTATGAAGTTCTTGATTGACAACCAACATATCAGCTTCTTCATATGAACCTTCACGATCATGGAATGTTGGAAGCTCGTCATTCTCAATGTTTGTTGGCGTGATTTCCTCTATCTCATCACCCTGATATACATCATTACCAACTTCAGCACTGGGTGCATCAATTGTAGACCTTGCTTTCGTTTTAATAACTCCCATCCAATTAATCTTATCACGTGCCGCAGGAAAAGGTGCATAATATACTTGCTCCGCTTGTTGTGCAAATATAAATGGATCGTATTTATTGTACCTTCGTGTTGCTTCAACTTCAACAATTCCCTTATGGATTTTCATGCAACGATTCAGAGTTGGATCAAACCATTCGCAATTGAACAATGTTATATGCTTCACTGGCGATCCCCCTATGTATTCTAATTGGATTACTTCTTTAAGTATGCCATAGTAATCACTTTCCGATTGTCCATAGCCACTTCCCCTAATGCAAACACCACAATTTACTGTTGACTTGTGCTGGCTCCATGCTTCTGTGTAGAACTTACTAGAGTGACATCAGGGTCACTGCCAAAATATGAGTCAGCTCCTGCTACCTGCCCATCACACCCTTTCTATGTTCCCGGGGCATTCTCAACCGAAGGGAAGAAGAAAACATGTTAACCGATTTCAGGATTTGGAAGTAACCCAGAAGGGGAACCTCCAGGAGCTCTACCTCAATCTCCAGCAGCAGTATGTACCTGGGCATCTGAACACACTAACGTAGTGAGATATAAAATCCCAGTAACGTAGATTACCAGTTTTATAAAAGACTAATTAGTGGTTCAGCTGCATTCCTAAGAATACGGAAAAATACTTACTTCCCAATCAACAGATAATTTAAACTTGATACACATCAATTACAAGATATTTCCACTTACACAGTTCAGAATATATAATCATGCTGAAAAGCTGTAAATGGATAAAAAGTCATTTTCCTTTTAAAAATATGCACGTTTACCACTACATGCACTTATCAGCCATGCCAAGTTTCAAGTCTCTCCAGGACTTGTACAACTGGTTAAACCATTACCATCAATTCAAAACAATCTAATGAAACAAGACAATACCGACTTGCCATTTAACACTATGGAAAGCCTGGCCAAATAAGGCCAACAGGTAATTACCTAACATCCCAGGGCGTCCCCCGGTGTGCGCACAAAGTTAGAACCTTAGGATCACCAGTCCCGGACTGGATTATTTCCTCACTAGTTGCTAGGCAGCTACGTCCCGGACGCATTCCAAGCCAGCCTAGTGTGTCCTTTTCATACAGATGAAATTGTACAATATAATTTTTGTCCACAGGTAATGTTTACTCAGTTGCTATTCAATTGCCTCTCCAGGGCATATGCAAATTAAACACAAATATTGCCTCTCCAAGGCATCAAAACATAGATACTGCATCTCCAGGGCATCAAACCATAGATATTGCCTCTCCAGGGAATCAAAACACAGATACTGCCTCTCCAGGGCAATTTTACCATTTTACCCCTCCAGGTGCATATGCACATCAGAACACAGATGCATGCTCAAAGGCTTGCCTCTCAAGGCATTTTAGTTTCATAGATGCATGCTAAAACTCAGTTTCATGATTTGGATGCCACACACTTAAAGATCCTAATAAAAACAATAAATTCAGCCACTAGTCAACAATAGTCAAACAGAAGTCAACCACAACGCCAAATATAACTTACACAGCAAGTAACAGGCATAACTGTTAATTTAAGCATCCAGAGGTCATGAAATTTCACCAAAAGCATGATTAATACATACTCAACAGCCTTAGTCAATTTTCCAATAAAGACAATTCCATTTGGACCCTTAATTTCACAATTCTTTTCAAAAGAGTCCGATTCTTTAAAGTAAAGAATTCCAAGGCACATTTCAAGAATTTAGGCCTCACTCAGTCACCCAAAGAGTCAATTAGGACCTGCTACACACATCCAAAAAATCCCAACAGAATCTGACTAGAATTTGGGTAGAAATAGGACTTTTCAGTTTTTCTCAAGTGTTTCTTGCAAATTAGTCCTTATTAAGACCAAAATTCTGTTTTGGGTTGTTTCACGCTAAAACCAAAGTGCAGAAAGTACCTAAAGGCTATTTGTGACTTGCTCATGCAGTTTTCACAGAAAAATTACACCCAGAGGTTATACTTTTGCAGCATAATACATGGAATTTCTAAGAAATCAAGTTGGGTTATAAAATGGGGTTAGAGGCCACTTTGACCACTTCCCTGCTAATACATAGGACCACACTAACACATAGGACCTGAAAGTACAGAAATTCAACCTCAATTTACTCAGTTCACACAGATTCTGAAAAAGGGGCAAAAATAGTAAAATTAGTTCAGTTTAGTCCCTATTGCTTCTCCCTTTCTGTTTTGAGCTCTGACCAGTCAAATTTAGTATCTCCTAAGCAAATTTAGATCACTTGTGACTTGCACAGCAAGTGGGTGCAGCCACATCAGTACAGAGTTGCTATTTTTGCAAGCATTTTTCTTCTTTTTCCAATTTTCTTCTCTTTTGACCCTTCTAGCTACTTAGGGTGCTTAGGCAAGTTCAAAAAGGGAATTCTAGTGTGTTTCAAAGTGGTTAAAAAGCTTAACAGGTTCACACATCAGTAAATACAAAAAACACAAAACTCACAGCCACACTTAGCTTGTATGTATCACAAAATTCCATTTTTTTTTTGCATGTCTAAGCTTTCCATAATTAAATTAAACTACCAGCAGCATTCTCTGGGTTATGACAGCTGAGACACTCACCAAGATGCACACATAACAGGATTTACAAACTTTGATAACTCACTTTGTAAAACTTAAGTTATTCTTTCAAAAATCACAAGTTCACTCTTCCTTACCTTCTATGAGCTTCTAAAATAGAGATTTAGCATTGGATAGGCCAATTTTCAGCAATTAGCCACTGTGGGAAAACAGAAGGTACATGGGGGAGGTACACTCACCTTCAAGCAGTAGTTAAAAAAGGGTTCACTAACCATTTTCAGTTTAAAGAGTTCATCCCTACCTCATGCCCTCCTTGTTTTATCACAGAAAACTTTTTTTCTTACTTTCATACCATCACTTTATCCTTCCAAGACCTTTAAGGACTTACCAGCTAGCATTTTACAGAAAAGTAGCAATGAAACAGAAATATTTACAGAAGACGGCGGTAGGGAGAAATAAACAAACATAGTTTTAAGTGAAGAAGAATTTCAGTTTTGAATGCTAAGAATCATTACTATTAAACCCGAAGCTTCATGAGTGATCACAACAGATTCCTACCACCAAGAGGTCCTAATAACCTTTACTTAATCATTTCAACTCAATTCAGAACTCAGATCATCAGAGACACAAAATTCAGCAAGCATACAGTTCTACATCAGATCAAAATAACATTTTTAGCAGAACATTAGCAAGTTTTAGAGGCTCTAAACCCCTGTACGGCAGCCTCTGATCATGCAAGCATTAAAGGGATTTTAAATTTCATTGTCTTAGCTTTCTATTGACTCCTCACACGCTCAATTTGGACAAGAAATGAAAGAGTTATGCTTCCTTGAAGCAACACTGCCCAAAACAGGGCACTCTGTGGCAGCTTCGAGAATCTGAGTCATAGAGGCTCATACCACCATTTCTGGTGGATGCTCTTGGCTCAGAGATGGAGAAGGAAGGGTAACACTATGTTACCTTAATTTTCAGGAGAAGAACCACGGATTTGAACCTCTGAACAGCTTGGGTAACTTGGTGCAAGAACAATAGAATTATGGTGTGTGGGTGTGTGTGGATTTCTGCTTCTCTTTCTACCTTCAGCTGCAATTTTTTGATTCCCCCAGCTCACACACGGTCTCAGCCTCTCTCTGAACCTATCCTCTCTTGCTTTCAGCTCTCAACTCTGGTTATGGGTTGCTGGTATGGCCTCCTCTCGGTTTTCATCTCTGTTTATAACACCCAAGGTATGTGGAGTGGCAATGATGAGTGTGGTGAGGTGTTGGGTTGCTGGGGCTCGGGCATCATGATTAGGGACACCTAAGGGTGTTTTCTGGCAGCTTAAGGGCTGTTTGGGGTGGCAATTAGGCACTTAGGCCTCGGGTAGACTTTAATCTAGGTGTATTAGTGAGTGATGCTTAAGGGGTTGTTTAGTTTGTGTTCTAAAGTGATGGGTCTTGACTTTTCAATCTTATTTCTGGTCACTTTCTTCTTGCCTTTGGTTTCCTCAAGTTGCTGGCAACTATAACCATCTTAATTGGGTATTTACTTGGCTTTTAAAAATAGTAAATTCGGTTACAAGCTCTTAAAAGCATTAAAAGGGATTAATTTGTGATAAATTTCCTATTTCTCTCTATTTTAAAATATGTAACCTACCTAATTATGTTTGTTTTTTATTTAATTTCATGGCTGGTACTTTGTAGGGTAGTTTAGGGTGTCTCTAAGTGGTTAAATTGAGCTTCCTTAGACCTTAAGTAAGCTAAAGGCCTTAAGCTTCAATTTTTCTGTTCTTTCTTTTTAGTCCTGAATTTCTTCTTGAGAAAATGTATCTTTTTAGGACTCTTCTTGAGGTTGGGGTCCCTTAGCTAAGTCTCAGGGTGTCTCTAGAGTGTCTTAGGGTATTTTCCTAGGGTCAAATAGGTCTTTTCTACCCTATTTAACTCATTAAAGAAAAGGGTTAAAAACTAACTTTTTCCTTTCAATATGGTCCCTAGGTTTAGGGTTAGGGTTCCTCTGGTCATTTTTCTCTGATTTTTGGGTCTCTTGGCCTCTAGTTAGGGTTTTATAGACTTATTTATAAACAAAGACAAAAGCAAACAAATTCAAACACTCAAAAATCAACAAGTCAAACATGTTAAATAAAAGGTCAACACTTGTGAAAAAGTCAACAGTTTTTAGAAAAAGTCAACAAAGAGACTTTTTGGTCAAAATTGGGTTTTCAATTTTGGGATATTACAATACTCCCCCCCCTATTGGAATTTTGCCCTCAAAATTTTAAGAAAAGTACCTGCAAACAATGCTGGATATTGTTGTCTCATGTCCTCTTCGCGTTCCCAAGTCATTTCCTGTGTCGAAACATCTTGCCACAACACTTTGACTAATGGACGGTCTTACTTCGAAGTTGTCTGATTTCAAACTCCAGAATCTTCACAGGGACAGAGGGGTAAGTTAAATTTTCATTCAATTCTACCGGCTCAGTTTTGAGAACATGTGAAGGGTCAGGAATGTATTTACGGAGTTGAGACACATGGAATACGTTGTGGAGATAGGACAACTTTGGGGGCAGGGCTATTTGCTATGCTGCCAGACCGATTCTCTTAAGAATCTGATAGGGACCTATGAATCGCGGATGCAATTTACGCACTTTTAGTGATCTCCCTATGCCTGTCATTGGGGTTACCTTGAGGAAAACATGGTCTCCCTAATTGAACTCCAGTGGTTTCCTCGTCTGATTGGCATAATTCTCTTGCCTCTGCTGGGCAACTCTCATCTTATCCCTAATCATACGAAGTTGTTCCATAGTTTGGCGAACTATTTCCGGCCCTAACACTCTGTCGTCACCGACTTCCGTCCAACACAGTGGAGACCTACGCTCCCTTCCATAGAGAGCTGCATACGGTGCAATGCCTATACTCGAGTGATGGCTATTGTTGTAGGCAAATTCTACCAGTGGCAAGTAGGCATCCCATGTGCCTTCTTGCTCCAGTGCACATGATCGAAGCATATCCTCGAGAGTTTGAATCGTTCTCTCGGACTGGCCATCAGTCTGAGGATGGTATCCTGTGCTAAACCTCAATTGTGTCCCTAAGGCTTTCTGTAGAGCTTGCCAGAATCGTGAAGTGAATCTAGGGTCTCTGTCGGACACTATGCTAGTAGGCACTCCGTGGAGTCTCACTATTTCTTTAATGTAGATTTGGGCTAGTTTTTAAAATGTGATCTTGATGGGCAAAAAGTGAGCGGACTTCGTGAGTCTATCCATGATTACCGAGATCGAATCATTACCGGAAGGGGTTCTATGCAGTCGTACTACAAAATCCATGGTAATTTGGTCCCATTTCCACTCAGTTATGGCTAAAGGTTGTAGCATCCCCGAGAGTTTTTTATGTTCGATTTTGACCTGTTGGCAGGTCAGACACTTACCCACATGCTCGACTATATCTTTCTTCATCCCTGGCCACCAAAATTTCTTTTTCAGGCCTTGGTACATCTTGGTCATACCTGGATGAACAGTGTACATGCTCCTATGGGCCTCATCTAAGATCTTATTTCTTAACTCAGGGTCGCTAGGAATCACTATCATATCCCTAAACAACAGTACCCCGTCCTCCGATTCGTGAAAATCGGGTTGTTTTATTAAGACATCTAGGGTTTCATCCTTAATTTGGGCTTCTTTGATTTGACCCTGCAGGTCACACTCAATCCTAAACTCACTCATCTCTAACTTTTCATTAGCCAACACAGTATTCAAGCCTAGGTCTCTAAACTTCTCAATCATTTTCATCTCTTCGACCATTAAGTGGGCTACCTGAATCGATTTCCTACTCAAGGCATCGGCAACTACATTGGCTTTACCCGGGTGGTACTTAAGTTCGAAGTCATAATCCATTAATAAATCTACCCACCTCCTTTGTCTCATATTCAACTCCTTCTGATCAAAAAGATACTTAAGGCTCTTATGGTCAAAGAAAATGGTAAACCTAGCTCCGTATAGTAGGTGTCTCCAAATTTTCACTGCAAAGATTACGGCTGCTAGTTCTAGGTCATGTGTCGGGTAGTTCTCTTCATTTGGCTTAAGTTGTCGTGAGGCATACGCCACCACTTGCCTATTTTGCATAAGCACACAAAAAAGTCCTTTCCTTGAGGCATCAGTGTATACCTCGAAAGGCTCCGATGGATCAGGTATGGTGAGCACAGGGGGTGTGGCCAACCTATCCTTCAGAGTTTGAAAGCTTGTTTCGCACTCTGCCGACCATTTAAAAGGTGTGTTCTTCCGGTTCAGTCTAATCATAGGGAGGGCTATCTCCGAAAATCCCTTTATGAATCTCCTATAGTACCCAGCTAAACCCAAAAAGCTTCTAATCTCGGTTACGGTTTGGGGTCTCTACCAGTTCCTAACGGTCTCCGTCTTACTAGGGTTTACAACTACTCCTTACCTATTGATCACGTGCCCTAGAAACTTCACTTCTTCTAACCAAAACTCCCATTTCTCTATTTTGGCGTATAGCTGTTTCTCTCGTAGTACTTGCAATACCAATGCAAGATGTTCTTGATGCTCTTCTTCACTCCGAGAGTAAATCAGAATGTCATCAATGAACACTACGACGAATTGATCTAAGTAAGGTCTGGAAATGCGGTTCATGTAATCCATGAACACCGTAGGGGCATTGGTCAGCCCGAATGGCATCACTAGGAACTCATAGTGGCCATAGCACGTTCTGAACGCGGTCTTAGGGATATCTTCCTTCTTAACCCTAATCTGATGGTACCCTGATCTAAGGTCAATCTTTGAAAACACAGTCGCTCCTCGCAACTGGTCCAACAAATCATCTATACGGGGTAGGGGATACTTGTTTTTGATGGTCACCTTATTTAACTGCCTATAGTCTATACAAAGTCTAAGGCTTTCGTCCTTCTTTTTCACAAAGAGGACTGGGACTCCCCAGGGTGAAACACTAGGTCTGATAAACTCCTTGCTTAGCAAGTCATTTATTTGGGCCTTCAATTCCTTCAACTCAGGTGGGGCCATACGGTAAGGTGTGATTGATATGGGTTCGGTTCCAGGCATAAGATCTATGGAAAACTCTATTTCTCTTTTCTTCTTTACACTCTCCGGATAGTATTTTGCTAGAAAGGCTTCCCTAAAGGTTTCCCAGGCTAAGGGGTGATTCCTACCCTCGAGTAGCTATCTGGCTCCTCGCCACTAGTACTCAGCCTCACCTTGCAGTTGATAGACAGCAAAGGCTAACCTTTGTGGATCAGGGGTATGGAGTACCTCAAACATTTTTTCTAGTTCCCTCAACCATTCCTCAGCCGCAACAGGGTCGTAAGTGCCTTTGAAAACAGGAGGCCTAGCCTACTGAAATTCATCCCATCCCATGTTATTACCCTCATGATGCCCATTATCATTTTGATCATGGTTGTGGTTACCATGGGCCTGGCGAAGCACCTCGGTAGTTGCTGAGGCCTGATCTCTCATAGCTTGTGCCATGTTTTTGAATGCGTGCATCATTTGACGCACCATGTCACTCTCAGGTTGCCTATTGTTAGCACTGCTCCATGTATTTGCCATAGCTTTCTGCTAAACAAAATATCACTAAGGTGATCAATCTCAATAATACTGTTAAATAGAGAGAAGTACAGCACATAGAGGAGATATGTAAAAGTTTAGGGTTCCTAGCACAATCATAGACTCAATTCACTCAAACTGGCATGCTCAGCTGAGTTTATCCAATCAGTGTTTATGCTAGGCTATTCTACCTACGCATTAGCAGAGTTCTAATAACTGTGTTCTGATACCATAATGTAACGTTCTAGTTTCTATATTTATTTTAATTGCGGAATTAGGTTATTTACTTAACTTCTTAAGATCCTGGTCCAATTTTTTTTCTTTTCTTTTCATGTGGGATGAATAAAGTTAAGTGTTTCCCCAAGGATCGCTTACTCTCAGTTGGTTATTTTAACCTAAGAAACTAGGAGTTACATGTTTGATACTTCTCGCGCTCTCCCAGCATGCACACACATATAAGTAAGGTGGAAACGAGGTACTAAACTTCCACATATAACTTAAGCAATTTAAAACCTAAGTCTACGACATATAATCCATACACATATATATATACAGAGATAAGTGTCATAGTCAGTGGCACGCATGCCCAAAATAGTCAGCACCAAAGTCCATACTAGAGTGACATCAGGGTCACTGCCAAAACAAGAGTCAGCTCCTGGTACCTGCCCATCACACCCTTTCTAAGTCCTCGGGGCATTCTCAACCGAAGGGAAGAAGAAAAGGATCTTAACCGCCTTCAGGATTTGGAAGTAACCCAAAAGGGGATCCTATAGGAGCTCTACCTCAATCTCCAGCAGCAGTATGTACCTGGGCATCTGAATACACTAACGTAGTAAGATATAAAATCCCAGTAACGTAGATTACCAGTTTTATAAAAGACTAATTAGTGGTTCAGCTGCATTCCTAAGAATACAGAAAAGTACTTCCTTCCCAATCAATAGATAATTTAAACTTGATACACATCAATTACAAGGTATTTCCACTTACACAGTTCAGAATATATAATCATGCTGAAAAGCTGTAAATGGATAAAAAGTCATTTTCCTTTTCTAGATATGCACGTTTACTACTACATGCACTTATCAGCCATGCCAAGCATCAAGTCTCTCCAGGACCTGTAAAACTGGTTAAACCATTACCATCAATTCAAAACAATCTAATGAAATAGGACGATACCGACTTACCATTTAACACTATGGAAAGCCTAGCCAAATAAGGCCAACAGGTAATTACCTAACATCCCAGGGCGTCCCCCGGTGTGCACACAAAGTTAGAACCTTAGGATCACCAGTCCCGGACTGGATTATTTCCTCACTAGTTGATAGGCAGCTACGTCCCGGGCGCATTCCTCGCCAGCCTAGTGTGTCCTTTTCATACAGACCAAATTATACAATATAATTTTTATCCACAGGTAATGTTTACTCAGTTGCTATTCAATTGCCTCTCCAGGGCATATGCAAATAAAACACAGATATTGCCTCTCCAGGGCATCAAAACACAGGTATTGCCTCTCTAGGGAATCAAAACATACATATTGCCTCTCCAAGGCATCAGAGCATAGTTATTGCCTCTCTAGGGCATCAAAACACAGATACTGCCTCTCCAGGGCAATTTTACCATTTTACCCCTCTCCAGGGCATCAGTTTTCGCCGATGAGTGTTTCGAAAACTTTATATTCATCAATTTTTTCCGATTAGTGTTTCAGAAACTTGATATTCATCAGTTTTCGCCCATGATTGTTTCGAAAATATGATTTTGTTAATCAGTTTTCGCCGATGAGTTTTTTAAAAAGTTGTTATTCATCAGTTTCCGCCGATGAGTGTTTCGGAAACTTGATATTCATCAATTTTGGCCAATGAGTATTTCAGAAACATGATATTCATCAGTTTTTACCAATGAGTGTTTCGAAAACTTGATTTTCTTGTTAATCAGTTTTCATCGATAAGTGTTTCGAAAACTTGATATTCATCAGTTTTCGCCGATTAGTGTTTCAGAATCTTGATATTCATCAATTTTCACCGATGAGTGTTTCAAAAACTTGATTTTCATCAGTTTTCGCCGATGAGTGCTTCGAAAACTTGATATTGATTAGTATTCGCCGATGAGTGTTTCGAAAGCTTGATATTCATCAGTTTTCGCCCGTGAGGGTTTCAAAAACTTGATATTCATTAGTTTTGGCCATTAGGGGTTTCGAAAACTTCATATTCATCGGTTTTCGCCGGCGAATGTTTGGAAAACTTGATATTCATTAGTTTTCGTCAATGAGTGTTTTGAAAACTTGATTTTCTTGTTGATCAGTTTTCGCCGATAAGTGTTTCCAAAACTTGTTATTCATCAGTTTTTGCCGATGAGTATTTTGAAAACTTGATATTCATCAGTTTTGGCCATTGACTGTTTCAAAAACTTGATATTCTTGTTAATCAGTTTTTGCCAATGAGTGTTTCAAAAACATGATATTCATCAGTTTTCGCCGATTATTGTTTTAGAAACTTGATATTCATCAGTTATCGCAAATTTGTGTTTCGAAAACTTGATTTTCTTGTTAATCAGTTTTCGCCGATGAGTGTTTCGAAAACTTGATATTCATCAGTTTTCACCGATTAGTGTTTCAGAAACTTGATATTCATCAGTTTTCGCCAATGAGTGTTTCGAGAACATGATATTGATCAGTTTTCGCCTATGAGTGTTTCGAAAACTTGTTATTCATTAGTTTTCGCCGGTGAGTGTTTCGAAAACATGATATTCATCAGTTTTCGCCAATGAGTGTTTCAAAAATTTAAGTTTCTTTTTAAACATTTTTCGTCGATGACTGTTTCGAAAACTTGATATTCATCAGTTTTCGCCTGTGAGTGTTTCGAAAACTTGATTTTCTTGTTAATCAATTTTTGCCAATAAGTGTTTCGAAAACTTGATATCCATCAGTTTTCGTCGGTTAGTGTTTCGTAAACTAGATATTCATCAGTTTTCACCATTGAGTGTCTCGAAAACTTGATGTTCTTGTTAATCAGATTTCGCCGATGCGTATTTCAAAAACATGATATTCATTAGTTTTCGTCGGTGAGTGTTTCGAGAACTTAATATTCATCAGTTTTCGCCAATGAGTGTTTTGAAAACTTGATTTTCTTGTAAATCAGTTTTCGCCGATGAGTGTTTCGAAAACTTGATATTCATCAGTTTTTGTCGATTAGTGTTTCGAAAACTTGATATTGATAAGTTTTCGCCAATGACTATTTTGAAAACATGATTTTCTTGTTAATCAGTTTTCGCCGATGAGTGTTTCGAAAACTTGATATTCATCAACTTTCGCCGGTGAGTGTTTCAAAAACTTGATATTCATCAGTTTTCGCCAATGAGTGTTTCGAAAACTTGATTTTTTGGTTAATCAGTTTTCGTCGATGAGTGTTTGGAAAACTTGATATTCATCAGTTTTCGCCGGTGAGTGTTTTGAAAGCTAGATATTCATCAGTTTTCACCAATGAGTGTTTCAAAAACTTGATTTTCTTGTAAATCAGTTTTCCCCGATCAGTGTTTTGAAAACTTGATATTAATCAATTTTCGCCGATTAGTGTTTCGGAAACTTGATTTTCATCAGTTTTGGCCAATGAGTGTTTACAAAACATGATATTCTTGTTAATCAGTTTTTGCTGATGAGTGTTTCGAAAACTTGATATTCATCAGTTTTCCCCGGTGAGAGTTTCGAAAACTTGATATTCATCAGTTTTCGCCTATGACTGTTTCGAAAACTTGATTTTCTTGTTAATCAGTTTTCGCTGATGAGTGTTTTGAAAACTTGATTTTCATCAGTTTTCGCCGATTAGTGTTTCGGAAACTTGATATTCATCAGTTTTCGCCAATGAGTGTTTTGAAAACTTGATATTCCTCAGTTTTCGCCGATTAGTGTTTCGAAAACTTGATATTATTCAGTTTTTGCCAATGAGTGTCTCGAAAACTTGATTTTCTTCTTCATCAGTTTTCGCCAATGACTGTTTCGAAAACTTGATATTCATCACTTTTTGCCGGTGAGTGTTTCGAAAACTTGATAGTCATTAGTTTTCGCCGGTGTGTGTTTCGAAAATTTGATTTTGTTGTTATCAGTTTTCGACGATGAGTGTTTTGAAAACTTAATATTCATCAGTTTTCACGTATGAGTGTTTCGAAAACATGATATTCATCAGTTTTCACCGATGAGTGTTTCGAAAACTTGATTTTCTTGTTATCGGTTTTCGACGATGAGTGTTTTGAAAATTTGATATTCATCAATTTTCGTGGTTGAGTGTTTCGAAAACTTGATATTCATCAGTTTTCGTCGATGAGTGTCTCGAAAACTTGATATTTATCAGTTTTCGCCAGTGAGTGTTTCAAAAACATGATATTCATCAGTTTTCGCCGGTTAGTGTTTCGAAAACTTGATATTCATCTGTTTTCGCAAATGAGTGTTTCGAAAACTTGATTTTCTTGTAAATCAGTTTTCGCTGATGAGTGTTTCGAAAACTTGATATTCATCAGTTTTCGCCGGTGTATGTTTCGAAAACTTGATATTCATCAGTTTTCGCCAATGAGTGTTTCGAAAACTTGATTTTCTTGTCAATCAGTTTTCGTTGAGGAGTGTTTCGAAAACTTGATATTCATCAATTTTCGCCGGTGAGTGTTTCGGCAACTTAACATTCATCAGTTCTCGTAAATGAATGTATCGAAACTTCATATTCATCAGTTTTCGCCGATTAGTGTTTCGGAAACTTCATATTCATGAGTTTTCGCAAATGAGTGTTTCGAAAACTTGATATTGTTGTTAATTAGTTTTGCACAATGAGTGTTTTGAAAACTTGATTTTCTTGTTAATCAATTTTCGCCGGTGAGTGTTTCGAAAACATGATATTCATCAGTTTTCAACGATTAGTGTTTTAGAAACTTGATAATCATCAGTTTTCGCCAACGAGTGTTTCGAAAACTTGATTTTCTTGTTAATCAGTTTTCGCCGATGAGTGTTTCGAAAACTTGATATTCATCAATTCTCGCCGGTAAGTGTTTCGGAAACTTAATATTCATCAGTTTTTGCCAATGAGTGTTTCGAAAACTTTCTTAATCAGTTTTCGCCGATGAGTGTTTCGAAAACTTGATATTCATCAATTTTCGCCGGTGAGTGTTTCGGAAACTTGATATTCATCAGTTTTCGCAAATGAGTGTGTCGAAAACTTGAAATTCATTAGTTTCCGTCAATTAGTGTTTCGGAAACTTGATATTCATCAGTTTTCGCAAATGAGTGTTTCAAAAACTTTATATTATTGTTAATCAATTTTTGCCAATGAGTGTTTCGAAAACTTGATATTGATTAGTTTTCGCCTATGAGTGTTTCGAAAACATGATATTCATTAGTTTTCGCCAATGAGTGTTTCGAAAACTTGATTTTCTTGTTATCAATTTTCGACGATTAGTGTTTTGAAAACTTGATATTCATCAATTTTCGCCGATGAGTGTTTCGAAAAATTGATATTCATAAGTTTTCGCTAATGAGTGTTTCGAAAACTTGATTTTCTTGTTAATATGTTTTCCTCGATGAGTGTTTCGAAAACTTGATATTCATCAATTTTCGCGGTTGAGTGTTTCGAAAACATGATATTCATAAGTTTTCGACGGTGAGTGTTTCGAAAACCTAATATTCATTAGTTTTCGCCTATGAGTGTTTCGAAAACTTGATATTCATGAGTTTTAGCCGGTGAGTGTTTCGAAAACTTGATAGTCATCAGTTTTCGCCAATGAGTATTTCGAAAACATGATTTTCTTGTCAATCAGTTTTCGCCGATAAGTGTTTCGAAAACTTGATATTTATGAGTTTTCGCCGGTGAATGTTTCGGAAACTTGATATTCACCTGTTTTCACCAATAAGTGTTTCGAAAACTTGACTTTCTTGTTTATCAGTTTTCGCCGGTGAATGTTTTAAAAACTTGATATTCATCAATTTTTGCCAGGGAGTGTTCCGAAAACTTGATATTCATCAGTTTGCGCCAAAGAGTGTTTCGAAAGCTTGATTTTCTTTTTAATCAGTTTTCACCGATGAGTGTTTCGAAAACTTTATATTCCTCAGTTTTCACCGATTAGTGTTTCGGAAACTTGATATTCACCAGTTTTCGCAAATGAGTGTTTCGAAAACTTGATATTGATTAGTTTTGTCCTATGAGTGTTTCGAAAACTTGATATTCATTAGTTTTCGCCGGTGAGTGTTTCGAAAACTTGATATTCATCAGTTTTCGCCAATGAGTGTTTCGAAAACTTGATTTTCTTGTTAAATAGTTTTCGTCGATGAGTGTTTCAAAAATTTGTTGTTCACCAGTTTTCGACGGTGAGTGTTTCGAAAACTTGATATTCATTAATTTTCGCCAATGGGTGTTTCGAAAACTTGATTTTCTTGTTACTCAGTTTTCGCCAATGAGTGTTTCGAAAACTTGATATTCATCAGTTTTCGCCGGTGAGTGTTTCGAAAACTAGATATTCATCAGTTTTCACCAATGAGTGTTTCAAAAACTTGATTTTCTTGTTGATCAGTTTTCGCCGATGAGTGTTTCGAAAACTTGATATTCAATAGTTTTCGCCGGTTAGTGTTTCAAAAACTTGATATTCATCAGTTTTTGCCGATTAGTGTTTCGGAAACTTGATTTTCTTGTTTATCAATTTTCGCCGGTGAGTGTTTCGAAAACTTGATATTCATCAGTGCTCACCAATGATGGTTTCGAAAAGTTGATTTTCTTGTTAATCAATTTTCGCCGATGAGTGTTTCGAAAACTTGATATTGATTAGTTTTCACCTTTGAGTGTTTTAAAAACATGATATTCATTAGTTTTCGTCGGTGAGCGTTTCGAAAAGCTGATATTCATCAGTTTTCGCCAATGAGTGTTTCGAAAACTTGATTTTCTTTCTAATCAAATTTCGCCGATGTAGGTTTCGAAAACTTGATATTCATCAGTTTTCGCAAATGAGTGTTTCGAAAACTTGATAATGTTGTTAATCATTTTTTGCCATTGAGTGTTTCAAAAACTTGATATTGATTAGTTTTCGCCTATGAGTGTTTCGAAAACTTGATATTCATTAGTTTTCGCCGGTGAGTGTTTCGAAAACTTGATATTCTTCAGTTTTCGCCAATGAGTGTTTCGAAAAATTGTTTTCTTGTTAATCAATTTTCGCCGATGAGTCTTTCGAAAACTTGATGTTTATCAGTTTTCGTCGGTGAGTGTTTCGAAAACTTGATATTCATCAGTTTTCGCCAACGAGTGTTTCAAAAACTTGATTTTATTGTTAATCAGTTTTCGCCAATGAGTGTTTCGAAAACTTGATTTTATTGTTAATCAGTTTTCGCCAATGAGTGTTTCGAAAACTTGATATTCATCAGTTTTCGCCGGTGAGTGTTTCAGAAACTTGATAGTCATAAATTTTCGCCAATGTCTATTTCGGAAACTTGATTTTCTTGTTAATCAGTTTTCGCCGATGAGTGTTTTGAAAACTTGATATTCATCAGTTTTCACCGATTAGTGTTCCAGAAAGTTGATATTTATCAGTTTTCACGAATGAATGTTTCAAAAACTTGATTTTCTTGTTAATCAGTTTTTGCTAATGAGTGTTTCGAAATCTTGTCATTCATCTGTTTTCGCCGGTTATTGTTTCGAATACATGTTATTCATCAGTTTTAGCCAAAGAGTGTTTTGAAAACTTGATTTACTTGTTAATCAGTTTTTGCCGACGAGTGTTTCGAAAACATAATATTCATCAGTTTTCGCCATTGAGTGTTTCGAAAACTTGATTTTCTTGTTAATCAATTTTCGCCGATGAGTGTTTCGAAAACTTGATATTGATTAGTTTTCGCCTATGAGAGTTTCGAAAACATTAAATTCATTAGTTTTCGCCGGTCAGTGTTTTGAAAACTTGATTTTCTTGTTAATCAGTTTTCGTCGATGAGTGTTTCGAAAACTTGATATTCATTAGTTTTCGACGGTGTGTGTTTTGAAAATTTGATATTCTTGCTAATTAGTTTTCGCCGATTAGTGTTTCGAAAACTTGATATTCATCAGTTTTCATCGATTAGTGTTTCGGAAACTTGATATTCATCCGTTTTCGCCGATGAGTGTTTCGAAAACACGATTTTCTTCTTAGTCAGTTTTCACCGATGAGTGTTTCGAAAACATGATATTCATCAGTTTTCGCCAGTGAGTTTTTCGAAAACTTGATTTTCTTGTTAGTCAGTTTTCGCGGATGAGTGTTTTGAAAACATGATATTGTTGTTTATCAATTTTCGCCGGTGAGTGTTTCGAGAACTTGATATTCATCAGTGTTCGCCAATTCGTGTTTCGAAAACTTGATTTTCTTGTTAATTAGTTTTCTCCAATGAGTGTTTCAAATATTTGATATTCATCAATTTTCATCGGTGAGTGTTTTATAAACTTGATATTCATCAGTTTTCGCCAGTGAGTGTTTCGAAAACTTGATTTTCTTGTTTATTAGTTTTTGCCGATGAGTGTTTTGAAAACATGATAATCAACAATGTTCGCTGGTTAGTGTTTCGGAAACTTGATATTCATCAATTTTCGCCATTGAGTGTTTCAAAAACTTGATTTTCTTGTTAATCAGTTTTTACCGATGAGTGTTTCGAAAACTTGATATTCATCAGTTTTCGCCGGTGAGTGTTTCGGAAACTAGATATTCATCAGTTTTCGCCAATGAGTGTTTTGAAAACTTGATTTTCTTGTTAATCACTTTACGCCGATGAGTGCTTTTAAAAATCTCATATTCATCAGTTTTCGCCGATGAGTGTTTCGAAAACTTGATATTCATCAGCTTTCGCCAATTTGTGTTTCGAAAACTTGATTTTCATGTTAATCAGTTTTCGCCGATGAGTGTTTCGAAGACTTGATTTTTATCATTTTTTCTCGATTAGTATTTCAAAATCTTGATATTCATCAGTTTTCACCAATGAGTGTTTCGAAAACTTGACTTTCTTGTTAATCAGATTTCGCCGAGGAGTGTTTCAAAAACTTGATATTCATCCATTTTCGCAATGAGTGTTTCGAATACTTTATTTTCTTGTGAATTAGTTTTCGCTGGTGAGTGTTTCGAAAACTTGATATTCATCAATTTTCGCCAATGTGTGTTGCGAAAACTGGATTTTCTTGTTAATTAGTTTTCGCCGATGACTGTTTCGAAAACATAATATTCATCGGTTTTCGCAGATGAGTGTTTCGGAAACTTGATATTCATCAATTTTTGCCAATGAGTTTTTCGAAAACTTTATTTTCTTGTGAATCAGTTTTCGCTGGTGAGTGTTTCGAAAACTTGATATTCATAAGTTTTCTCTAATGAGTGTTTCGAAAACTTCATTTTCTTGTTGATCAGTTTTCGTAATGAGTTTTTTGAAAACTTGATATTCATCGATTTTCGCCGGTTAGTGTTTCGAAAACTTGATCTTCTTCAGTTTTCACCAATGAGTGTCTCGAAAACTTGATTTTCTTTTCAATCAGCTTTCGCCGATGAGTGTTTCGAAAACTTGATATTTATCAGTTTTGGCCAATGAGTGTATCGAAAACTTGATTTTCTTGTTAATCAGTTTTCGCCGATTAGTGTTTTGAAAACTTGGTATTCATAAGCTTTCGCCGATTAGTGTTTCGAAAACGTGATATTCATCACTTTTCGCCAATGAGTGTTTCTAAAACTTGAATTTCTTGTTAATCTGTTTTCTCCAATGAGTGTTTCGAAAATTTGATACTCATTAGTTTTCGCCAATGATTAGTTCGAAAACTTGATTTTCTTGTTAATCAGTTTCGCCGGTGAGTGTTTCGAAAATTTGATATTCATCAGTTTTCGCCAATGAGTGTATCGAAACTTGATTCTCTTTTTAAACAGTTTTCCCCGATGAGTGTTTCGAAAACTAGATATTCATCAGTTTTTGCCAATAATGAGTGTTTCGAAAATTTAATTTTCTTGTTAATCAGTTTTCGCCGAAGAGTGTTTCGAAAACTTGATATTCATCAATTTTCGACAATTAGTGTTTCGAAAACTTGATTTTCTTGTTAATCAGTTTTCGCCAATGAGTGTTTCGAAATCTTGATATTCATCAGTTTTCGTCAGTGAATGTTTCGAAAATTTGATATTCATCAGTTTTCGCCGATGAGTGTTTCGAAAACTTGATATTCATAAGTTTTCGCCAATGAGTGTTTCGAAAACTTGATTTTCTTGTTAATCAGTTTTCGCAAATGAGTGTTTCGAAAACATGATATTCATCAGTTTTCGCCGATTAGTGGTTAGGAAACTTGATATTCAACAGTTTTCGCCAATGAGTGTTTCGAATACTTGATTTTCTTATAAATCAATTTTCGCCGATGACAGTTTCTAAAACTTGATATTCATCAGTTTTCGCTTCTGAGTGTTTAAGAAACTTAATATTCATCAGTTTTCGCCAATGAGTGTTTCGAAAACTTGATTTTTCTGTTAATCAGTTTTCGCCGGTGAGTGTTTCGAAAACTTGATATTCATCAGTGTCCGCCAATGAGTGTTTCAAAAAATTGATTTTCTTGTTAATCAATTTTCGCCGATGAGTGTTTCGAAAACTTGATATTCATCAGTTTTCGCCGGTGAGTGTTTCGAAAACTTGATATTCATCAGTTTTTGCCAATGAATGTTTCGAAAACTTAATTTTCTTGTTAATCAGTTTTCGCCGATGATTGTTTCGAAAACTTGATATTCATCAATTTTCATCGATTAGTGTTTCAGAAACTTGATATTCATCAGTCTTTGCCAATAAGTGTTTCGAAAACTTGATTTTCTTGTTAATCAGTTTTCGCCGATGAGTGTTTCGAAAAGTTGATATTCATCAGTTTTCGCCGGTGAGTGTTTCGGAAACTAGATATTCATCAGTTTTCGCCAATGAGTGTTTTGAAAACTTGATTTTCTTGTTAATCACTTTACGCCGATGAGTGCTTTTAAAAATCTCATATTCATCAGTTTTCGCCGATGAGTGTTTCGAAAACTTGATATTCATCAGCTTTCGCCAATTTGTGTTTCGAAAACTTGATTTTCATGTTAATCAGTTTTCGCCGATGAGTGTTTCGAAAACTTGATTTTTATCATTTTTTCTCGATTAGTATTTCAAAATCTTGATATTCATCAGTTTTCACCAATGAGAGTTTCGAAAACTTGACTTTCTTGTTAATCAGATTTCGCCGAGGAGTGTTTCAAAAACTTGATATTCATCCATTTTCGCAATGAGTGTTTCGAATACTTTATTTTCTTGTGAATTAGTTTTCGCTGGTGAGTGTTTCGAAAACTTGATATTCATCAATTTTCGCCAATGTGTGTTGCGAAAACTGGATTTTCTTGTTAATTAGTTTTCGCCGATGACTGTTTCGAAAACATAATATTCATCGGTTTTCGCAGATGAGTGTTTCGGAAACATGATATTCATCAATTTTCGCCAATGAGTGTTTCGAAAACATTACTTTCTTGTGAATTAGTTTTCGCTGGTGAGTGTTTCGAAAACTAGATATTCATCAGTTTTCACTAATGAGTGTTTCGAAAACTTCATTTTCTTATTAATAAGGTTTCGCGATGAGTTTTTTGAAAACTTTATATACATCAATTTACGCTGGTGAGGGTTTCGAAAACTTGATCTTCTTCAGTTTTTGCCACTAAGTGTCACGAAAACTTGATTTCCTTGTCAATCAGTTTTTGCCCATGAGTGTTTCGAAAACTTGATATTTATCAGTTTTCGCCAATGAGTGTTTCGAAAACTTGATTTTCTTGTAAATCAGTTTTCGCTGGTTAGTGTTTTGAAAACTTGGTATTCATAAGTTTTCGGCGATAAGTGTTTTAAAAACTTCATATTCATAACTTTTTTCCAATTAGTGTTTCGAAAACATGATTTTCTCGTCAATCAGTTTTCGCCAACGAGTGTTTCGAAAATTTGATACTCATTAGTTTTCGCCAATGATTAGTTCGAAAACTTGATTTTCTTGTTAATCAGTTTCGCCGGTGAGTGTTTCGAAAATTTGATATTCATCAGTTTTCGCCAATGAGTGTATCGAAACTTGATTCTCTTTTTAAACAGTTTTCCCCGATGAGTGTTTCGAAACTAGATATTCATCAGTTTTTGCCAATAATGAGTGTTTCGAAAATTTAATTTTCTTGTTAATCAGTTTTCGCCGAAGAGTGTTTCGAAAACTTGATATTCATCAATTTTCGCCAATTAGTGTTTCGAAAACTTGATTTTCTTGTTAATCAGTTTTCGCCAATCAGTGTTTCGAAATCATGATATTCATCAGTTTTTGTCGGTGAGCGTTTCGAAAACTTGATATTCATCAGTTTTCGATAGTGTGTGTTTCGAAAACTTGATATTCAACAGTTTTCGCCAATGAGCGTTTCGAAAACTTGATTTTCTTGTTGATCAATTTTCGCCGATGGGTGTTTCCAGAACTTGATATATATCAATTTTGGCCGATGAGTGGTTCGAAAACTTGATATTCAACAGTTTTTGCCAATGAGTGTTTCGAATACTTGATTTCTTATTAATCAGTTTTCGCCGATGACAGTTTCTAAAACTTGATATTCATCAGTTTTCGCTGGTGAGTGTTTCGAAAACTTAATATTCAACAATTTTCGCCAATGAGTGTTTCGAAAACTTGATTTTTCTGTTAATCAGTTTTCGCCGGTGAGTGTTTCGAAAACTTGATATTCATCAGTGTCCGCCAATGAATGTTTCGAAACCTTGATTTTCTTGTTAATCAGTTTTTCCCAATGAGTGTTTTGGAAACTTGATATTCATTAGTTTTCGCCGGTGAGTGTTTCTAAAACATGATATTCATTAGTTTTCGCCGTAGAGTGTTTCAAAAACTTGATTTTCTTGTTAATCAATTTTTGTCAATGATTGTTTTAAAAACTTGATATTCATTAGTTTTCGCCAATTAGTGTTTCAGAAACTTGATATTCATCAGTTTTCTCCAATGAGTGTTTCGAAAACTTGATTTTCTTGTTAATCAGTTTTCTCCGACGAGTGTGTCGAAAACTTGATATTCATGTTAATTAGTTTTCGCCGATGAGTGTTTCAAAAACTTGATATTCATCAGTTTACTCCGATTAGTGTTTCGAAATCTTGATATTCATCTGTTTTCGCCAATGAGTGTTTCGAAAACTTGATTTTCTTGTTAATCTATTTTTGTCAATGAGTGTTTCGAAAACGTGATATTCATCAGTTTTCGCCGGTGAGTGATTCGGAAACTTGATATTCATCAGTTTTCGCCAATGAGTGTTTCAAAAACTCCATTTTCTTTTAAATTAGTTTTTGCCGATGAGTGTTTCGAAAACTTGATATTCATCAGTTTTCGCCGAAGAGTTTTTCGGAAACTTGATATTCATCAGTTTTCGACAATGAGTGTTTTGAAAGCTTAATTTTCTTGTTAATCAGTTTTTGCCGATGAGTGTTTCGGAAACTTGATATTGATCAGTTTTCGCCGGATAGTGTTTCGTAAACTAGATATTCATCAGTTTTCGCCAATGAGTGTTTCAAAAACTTGATTTTCTTGAGAATCATTTTTCGTTGTTGAGTGTTTCGAAAACATGATATTCATCAGTTTTCGCCAATGAGTAATTCGAAATCTTGATTTTCTTGTTAATCAATTTTCGCCGATGAGTTTTTCGAAAACTTGATTTTCATCAGTTTTTGCCGGTGAGTGTTTCGAAAACTTGATCTTTGTCAATTTTCGCCAATGAGTGTTTCGAAAACTTGATTTTTTTGTTGATCAGTTTTTGCCGATGAGTGTTTCGGAAACTTGATGTTCATCAGTTTTCGCCAATAAGTGTTTCGAAAACTTGATTTTCTTGTTTATCAGTTTTCTCTGATTAGTGTGTTCAAAACTTGATATTCATCAGTTTTCGCCGATTAGTGTTTCAGAAAGTGTTATTCATCCGTTTTCACCAATCAGTGCTTGTAAAACTTGATTTTCTTGTTAATCAATTTTCACCGAAAGACTTTCGAAAACTTGATATTCAGTAGTTTTCGCCGACTTGTGTTTCGGACACTTTATATTCATTAGTTTTCCCCAATGAGTGTTGCGAAAACTTTATTTTCTTGTTAATTAGTTTTCGCCAATGCCTGTTTCAAAAATTTCATACTCATCAGTTTTCGCCGTTTAGTGTTTCAAAAACTTAATCTTCATTAGTTTTCGCCAGTGAGTATTTCGAAAACATGATATTCATCAGTTTTCGCCAATGAGTGTTTCGAAAACATGATTTTCTTGTTAATCAATTTTCGCTGATTAGTGTTTTGGAAACTTGATATTCATCAGTTTTCGCCGGTGAGTGTTTCGAAAACTTGATTTTCTTGTTAATCAGTTTTCGCCAATGAGTGTTTCGAAAACTTGATATTCATTAGTTTTCGCCGATGAGTGTTTCGAAAACTTGATTTTCTTGCCGGTGAGTGTTTCGAAAACTTGATATTCATCAGTTTTCGCCAATGAATGTTTCAGAAACTTGATTTTCTTGTTAATCAGTTTTCGCCGATGAGTGTTTCAAAACTTGATATTCATCAGTTTTCACTGGTGAGTGTTTCGAAAACTTGATATTCATCAGTTTTTGCCAATGGGTGTTTCGAAAACTTGATTTTCTTGTTAATCAGTTTTCGCCGAAGAGTGTTTCTAAAACTTGATATTCATCAGTTTTTGCCGGTGAGTGTTTCGGAAACTTGATATTGATCAGTTTTCGCCAATGAGTGTTTCAAAAACTTGATTTTCTTGCCGGTGAGTGTTTCGAAAACTTGATATTCATCAGTATTCGCCAATGAATGTTTCAGAAACTTGATTTTCTTGTTAATCAGTTTTCGCTGATGAGTGTTTAAAAAAGTTGATATTCATCAGTTTTCACTGGTGAGTGTTTCGAAAACTTGATATTCATCAGCTTTCGCCAATAGGTGTTTCGAAAACTTGATTTTCTTGTTAATCAGTTTTCGCCGATGAGTGTTTTTAAAACTTGATATTGATTAATTTTCGCTTATGAGTGTTTCAAAAACATGATATTCATTAGTTTTTGCCAATGAGTGTTTCGAAAACATGATTTTCTTGTTAATCAGTTTTTGCTGATGAGTGTTTTAAAAACTTGATATTCATCAGTTTTCGCCAATGACTGTTTCAAAAACATGATTTTCTTGTTAATCAGTTTTCGCAGATGAGTGTTTCGAAAACTTGATATTCATCAGTTTTCGCCGGTTAGTGTTTCGAAAAGTTGATATTCATCAGTTTTCGCCGATTAGTGTTTCGGAAACTTGACATTCATCAGTTTTCGCCAATGAGTGTCTCGAAAACTTATACATACACACATTTCATAAGAGTCGTATACTAATTGAAGACATAAAACACTCAAGTGGTGTCCATACATCAATGTCAAGAATAATCTTTATATCTAAGTTCAAATGAGGGCAATCCAAGAATCAACAAATAGTTGGAAATAATGTTGTCCACATTGGGTTAAGATTTGCTTCAGCACTATTTAATGAAAGAAAGCTTTTAGGAATGATAAAATTTTAAAAGAATTTAGTTTACAAATTGGTGTCCAAGGTTTTCCAAGTAATACAAGAGAATGAACCCCCGATTTGAAAATGGATAAGAAATGCATTTTTTTAAGAAGAGGGTTCATATGGTAAAGAAAACAAACTATGAGACCAACATTACCTTTTCACACAAATTCCTTCCCACTAGCAAACAAGGGGTGAGGTTCAACTAGGTTCCTTCCCTCCTCCCTTGCTTACCTATAGGTTCTTAGCAATTGGGTTGGTTAAGTGGTTTAACAAGGTTCTTTCTCACCACCTTCCCAATCTTACAATTCTAACGGTGTATGGTTCAACCTCGTTCCTTCCCACGCCCGCCTTTGTGCATTAACACAAGGTTAGTCTCATGGTTAAACCTTGTTCCTTCCCATGGGGTACCCCGTGCCACATTCATACATGGTGTTTGGTTCAACCTTGTTCCTTCTCATACACCAACTTAGATCATAGCTCATGATTGGTCACATTATTCTGCCTTTCATCCTTCCCATGTTCTCAACCATGCAACATTCACACAAGGTGTATGGTTCACCCATGGTCCTTCCCATACACCTAACAAAATAACATTCAAACTTAATCAAAATCCTTTGATTCGTGGAAAAATCATGCTAATGAGTCTAACAAACATCATAACTCAATCCAATTCCCAATTCACAGAGAAGCAAATAATTTATTCTTTTCATTCACAACAACCATCCCGACCTATACACGCAGTTAAACAATTCAATCATAACTCGTGAAATAAAACCCATACACAAGGTCAAGTTTCATCCACAATCATCCATGAGTACAAGCATAAATTTAGAAGTCCACAATTTTCATGTCTATATCAATCATTACAACTATACATGAATTCTGTGCACGCAAAAAGAATTACACACATTGGGTTACACAATCACATCAAGCAATCAACCCTTTATAGGCTAAGATGACAGAGTCCATCACCTTAACAATTCCATTGATTATATTCTTGAGTGCTCTAGCCTCCAAGGAGTTTCTTTGGTCCCTCATTTCCAAGCCACAATTACCCTTTTGCAAAATGCGCATTGGTTTCAAATTCTTGGAAGCCAAATCTTAATCTAAATGCATTATAATACAATTGCATCAATTTAATATCTAAGCATAAACTGATTCAACCTCATTCGCAGCTTTTTCTTTTTAACGTTTACTAATTCAAAAACTCTTTCACTTTAAACATGCCATTAAAAATTAAACTCTACTACCAATGTCCATAACAAGTTTTCTTACACTCATGAATCAATACAAATAGTTTTATTTTAAATTTGCAAATTTCCATAATCATATAGATTAGCCAGAATTGAGAATTTCCACATAGAATCCCCAAATCATCCCAAAACAAAACATAGGATGAACCAGTAAGTTTTATGCAATTCAAACTTCATCCAAATATTTTTCTATAAATTTATGGAAATTCATTAACATGTATATTAACACATATAAAAATTTCAGACTCTCAGGTTATCCCAATAATTTATTATAATTCCAAGAACACACAAACATCAAAACAGAGTCAAGAACGCAACGGCTAACTTTCGAAGGCATTTTCTAAGAATCTAACCGTTGCATTTTTCATTAAAGGTACAATTTGGAAAAGGGCATGCACGTTACCTTGCGCTCGATTTCTCCCAGAAAATCTAAGAAAAGAGGAAGAACACAACCACCCTTCGATTCTAGGCTTCTTGGTTTGGCTAAAGAAGAAATCCATCTTCTTCAATTTCTCTTGCTCCTTAAGCTCTTTCTCTCCTCTTATACCTTCTATTTGCTCTCTGGTTTCTATCCTTCCCACTCTCATCTCTCTCTCTCGTTCACTCCCCTTCTTCCTCCTTCTCGATCTTTCTCTCTTTCCCTCTCCGCCGCTTTTTGCATTCTCGATTTCTCACCCTCACTTTCGGTTTTCTCCTTATCTATCACATGTGATAGATATTAAAATGGGGTACATGTTGGAGGGTTCATTTATTTAATATTATAATTTTTTTTAAAACAAAACTTCTTGAGGAAGAATTGGGGCATTTGGTAGACAAGGCTTGGGCTTTACTTTATTGGACATATGGATGAGTGGTGAAATGACTTTCACCTATTTAGGCATTTATTGGGTTGAGTCTTCCATGACTTACACACGTGGAAAGAGAATTGGTAATTTAAATTATTCTATTTGTAATATATATATATATATATATATATATATATATATATATATATATATATAAAATTAAGTGTAGGGAATCACTAGAATATGTATAACAAATTTCCACATATTTTAATATAAAATTTCATTGTTTTATACGATTTAGTTTAATTGATACCTAGATTTACTATTCTCATTTATTTGCTATTTATTTAAAATATTAGATTTTAAATTATATATTTAAAAGTTTACTATTTTAATACTTAAATTTGTTTTCTTTATTTAGAAATATTTCACGTTAATTTAATAATACATCTAAATATTTTGCTTAGGCATCCTTTGGAGCGGGATATTACAGTTTCAAAAACTTGATATTCATCAATTTTCGCCGATTAGTGTTTTGGAAACTTGATATTCATTAGTTTTCGCTAATGAGTATATCGAAAACTTAATTTTCTTTTGAATCAGTTTTCGCCAATGAGAGTTTCTAAAACTTAATATTCAACAGTTTTCGCCGGTGAGGGCTTCGAAAACTTGATATTCATCAGTTTTCGCCAAAGAGTGTTTCGAAAACTTCATTTTCTTGTTAATCAGTTTTCGCGGGTGAGTGTTTCAATAACTTGATATTCAGTAGTGTTCGCCAATGAGTGTTTCAAAAAGTTGATTTACTTCTTAATCAATTTTCGGCGATGAGTGTTTCAAAAGCTTTATATTCATCACTTTTTGCCGGTTGGGTGTCATTTGGTTTACGAAAATATTTTCTATTTTCATTTTTTATTTTTATTTGTTAAAAATTGTTTTCATTTTGAAATTTTAGAAATTTAAAAAATGTGTTTAATTTGTATTCTCAAAATATGTTTCAAAAAATATAAATCATGAAAACATGATTGGTTTCTTGTTTTTTTTTTCAATTTGATTATTAATCTAATGTTATATATTAAATTGATTAAAGAGAGAATTATTAATTTGGTCCTTAAAAAATATATATTGTTCTAATTTAATCTTTAAAAAATGAAAATATTTAATTTAGTCCTTAAAAGATAATTTTTTGTTCCAATTTAGTCATTTTAATCCTTAAAAGAAGTCACAAATATAATGAAAAAAAAAATAAAAGGACTAAATTGAGAAAAAAACCTTTCAGAGAGTAAAATTTTCAAGTACTAAATTGGAACCATCTGCATGTTTCAAAACCAAATGAATGAAAACTTGATATTCATCAGTTTTCGCCAATGAGTGTTTCGAAACTTGATTTTCTTGTTAATCAGTTTTCGTCGATGAGTGTTTCGGAAACTTGATATTCATCAGTTTTTACTGATGAGTGTTTCGAAAACTTGATTTTCTTGTTAATCAATTTTCACCGATGAGTGTTTCGAAAACTTGATATTCATCAGTTTTCGCCGGTGAGTGTTTCGGAAACTTGATATTCATCAGTTTTCGCCAATGAGTGTTTCGAAAACTTGATTTTCTTGTTAATCAGTTTTGGTTGATGAGTGTTTCAAAAACTTGATATTCAATAGTTTTCACCAATGAGTGTTTCGAAAACATGATATTCAATAGTTTTCACCAATGAGTGTTTCGGAAA
>JAAIUW010000147.1:0-65613 GCA_014851425.1 Senna tora | reverse complement strand
GTTTAGGGTTTAGGGTTTGGGATTCAACATTTTGGGTTTAGGGTTTGAGGGTTTTGGATTTAAGAGTTTAGGGTTAGGGTTTGGGGGTTAGGGGTTAGGGTTTAAGGTATTGGGTTTAGGGATTAACATTAAGAGTTTAGGGTTTCAGGTTTAGGGATTAAAGTTTGGGGTTTAGGGTTTAAAGTTTGGGATTTAGCATTTAGGGTTTGGGGTTTTGGTTTTAGACTTTGGGGTTTAGGGTTTAGGGTATTAGGTTTAGAGTTTCGGGTTTGGGGTTTATGTTTAGGGTTTTAGATTTTAGGTATAGCGTTTAGGGTTTGTTGTTTAGGGTTTAAGGCTTTGGGTTTAAGGTTTGGTGTTTTGGATTTAGTGTTTAGGGTTTAGGGTTTAAAGTTTTGGGTTTAGGTTTAGGGTTTAGGGTTTAGGGATTAAGGTTTCGGGTTTACGGTTTACGGTTTAGGTTTTACGGTTTGGAATCCGCATTTTGGGTTTTGGGTTTTGGGTTTGGCATTTTGGATTTAGAGTTTAGAGTTTAGGGTATAAGATTTGGGGTTTAGGGTTTAGGGTATAGGGTATTGGTTTAGGGTTTAAGGCTTGGGGTTTAGGGTTTAGGTTTTGGGGTTTTGGATTTAGAGTTTAGGGTTTAGGGTTTAGGGTTACAGATACAGCGTTTAGGGTTTAGGGTTTTGGATTTTGAGTTTATAGCTTAAGGTTTGTTGTTTTGGGTTTAGAGTTTATGGTTTAGGGGTTTAGGGTTTAGGATTTATTGTTAAGGATTTAGGGCTTGGGGTTTAGGGTTTAGTGTTTAGGATTCAACATTTTGGATTTTGAGTTTAGGGGTTAGGCTGTACGAGTTAGGGTTTAGGGTATTGTGTTTATGGTTTAACATTAAGAGTTTAGGGTTTCAGGTTTAGGGGTTAAAGTTTAGGGCTTAGGGTTTAGGGTTTAGGGTTTAGGGTTTAGGGTTTAGTATTTAGGATTTAGGGTTTGGGGTTTTTGGTTTTAGAGTTTGGGGTTTAGGGTTTAGGGTATTAGGTTTTGAGTTTCGGGTTTAGGGTTTATGGTTTGGCGTTTTAGACTTTAGGTATAGGTTTAGGGTTTGTTGTTTAGGGTTTAGGGTTTAGGGCTTTGGGGTTAGGGTTTGGTGCTTTGGATTTATTGTTTAGGGTTTAGGGTTTAATGTTTTGGTTTTAGGATTAGGGTTTAGGGTTTAGGGTTTAAGGTTTAGGGTTTAGCATTTACAGTTTACAGTTTAGGGTTTACGGTTTGGAAATCCGCGTTTTGGGTTGAGGGTTTTGGGTTTGGCATTTTGGATTTAGAGTTTAGAGTTTAGGGTATAGGGTTTCGGGTTTAGGGTTTACGATATAGGGTATTGGGTTTAGGGTTTAGGGCTTAGGGCTTAGGGTTTAGGTTTTGGAGTTTTGGATTTAGAGTTCAGGCTTTAGGGTTTAGGGTTACAGATATAGCGTTTAGGGTTTAGGGTTTTGGATTTTGAGTTTACGGCTTAAGGTTTGTTGTTTTGGGTTTAGAGTTTAAGGTTTGGAGCTGTAGGGTTTAGGGTTTATGATTTATTGTTTAAGATTTAGGGCTTAGGGATTAGGGTTTAGGGTTTAGGATTTAAAGTTTGGGTTTTAGGGTTTTCGATTTGGGGTTTAGGGTTTAGGATTTTGGATTTAGAGTTTAGGGTGTTAGGTGTTGGGTTTAGGGTTTAGGGTTTAAGGCATGGGGTAGGGTTTAGGGTTGAGGATTTAGGGTTTAGGGTTTCGTCTTTAGGATTTAGGGTTTAAGGTTCAGGGTTTAGGGTTTTTGATGTAGGGTTTAAGGTTTAGAATTTATGGCTTAGGGTTTAGCATTTAGGGTTTAGGGTTTAGAGTCTTGCTTTTGGGGTTCAAGGCTTAGGGTTTAGGGTTTGCGGTTTCGGATTTAGAGTTAAGGGTTTACAGTTTATAGTTTGGGATTCAGCGTTTAGGGTTTAGGGTTCAAGGTTTTGGATATAGAGTTTTGGGTTTAGGGTTTAGGGTTTTAGAATTTGGGTTTAGGGTTTGGCATTTATGGTTTTGGGTTTAGGGTTTGTTGCTTAGGGTTTACGGTTTACGGTTTTGGGTTGAGGGTTAGGGTTTATGGTTTACGGTTCATGGTCTAGGGTTTTGGATTCAGAATTTAGGGTTCAGGGTTTAGGGTGTAGGGTTTAGCGTATTGGGTTTAGGGTGTAGGGTTTAGGGTTTAGGATTTATGGTTTAGGGCATATGGTTTACAGTTTAGGATTTAATGTTTAGGGTTTAGGGTTTAAGGTTTTGGGTTAAGGTTTAGGGTTTAGGGTTTTTGATATAGCGTTTAGGGTGTAAGGTTTAGGGTTTGGATTCATAGTTTAGGGTTTAGGGTGTACAGTTTAGTGTTTGGGGTTTTAGATTTAGAGTTCAGTGTTTAGGGTTTAGGGTATTGGGTCTAGGGTTTAGTGTTTTGGGTTTGGGGTTTAGGGTTTAGGGTTTGGCGTTTACGGTGTAGGGTTTAGAGTTTGTTGTTTGGAGATTAGGGTTCAGGGTTTGGGATTTACGATTTTGGGCTTGGGGTTTTTGATTTAGAGTTTAGGGTTTAGGGTTTAAGGTATTGGATTAAGGGTTTAGTGTTTAGAGCTTTGGATTTTAGATTTTAGGTTTAGGGTTTGCCATTTAGGGTTTAGGGTTTATTGTCTAGGGTTTAGGGATTAGGGTTTCGGGTTTTGGGTTTAGGATTTATGATTTAGGGTTTAAGGTTTGCCGTATTGGGTTTAGGGGTTAGGTTTTGGGATTTGGGGTTTAGGGTTTAGGGTTTTAGATTTTGGGTTAAGGGTTTAGGGTTTACAATTTAAAGTTTAGGGTCTACGGTTTACGATTTAGGGTTTTGGGTTTAAGTTTTAAGTTTTAGGGTTCAGGGATTAGAGTTTCGGATTTAGAGTTTAGGGTTTAAGTTTTAGGGTTTGCGATTCAGCATTTAGGGTTTAGGGTTTATGGTTTGGGGATTTGGATTTAAAGTTTAGGGTTTAGGGTTTCGAGTTTAGGGTTTAGGGTTTAGGGCTTAGGGTGTAAGGTATAGGGTTTAGGTTTTGGGGTTTTGGATTTAGAGTTTAGGGTTTAGTGTTTTGAGATTCAGTGTTTAGGGTTTGGGGTTTGGGGTTTTTAATTTAGAGTTTAGGGTTTCGGGTATTGGGTATTGGGTTCTGGGTTTTGGGTTTAGGGTTTAGGGTTTTGGGTTTGGGGTTTGGCATTTAGGGTTTAGGGTTTAGTATTTAAAATTTAAGGTTTAGGGTTTAGGATTTACGGTTTTGGGTTTAGGGTTTAGGATTCAGCATTTAGGGTTTAGGGTTTAGAGTTTTGGAGTTATAGTTTAGGGTTTAGGGTTTAGGGACTAGGGTTTAAGGTTTAGAGTATTGGGTTTGCGGTTTAGGGTTTTATATTTTGGGTTTAGGGTTTGGCGTTTAGGGTTTAGGGTTTGTTGTTAAGGGTTTAGGGTTCATGGTCTAGGGTTTGGGAATTAGGATTTTGGGCTTGGGGTTTTGGATTTAGATATTAGGGTTTAAGGTTTATGGTTTAGGGTATTGGGTTTAGGGTCTTTTGTTTATGGTTTAGTGTTTTAGATTTAGGGTTTAGGGTTTTCCATTTAGGGTTTTGGGTTTTGGGTTTTGGGTTTAGGGTGCTTTTGGGTTTAGCGTATTGGGTTTAGGGTATAGGGTTTGGGGATTAGGGATTATGATTTAGGGTTTTGGGTTTCACGTTCAGAGTTTAGGGTTTAGGGTTTCAGATTTTGGGTTTAGGGATTTCGGTTTAGGGTTTGGGGTTTTGGATTTAGAGTTTAGGGTTTAGAATCAGCGTTTGTTGTTTAGGGTTTAAGGTTTAGAGTTATAGGTATCAGGGTTTTAGATTTTGGGTTTATGGTTTGGCGTTTAGGGTTTAGATTTTGTTGTTTAAGGGTTAGGGTTTAGTATTTAAGGTTTAGGGTTTAGAGTTTAGAGTTTAGGGTTTTGGGTTTTGGGTTTAGGATTTAGCGTTTAGGGTTTAGTGTTTATGGTTTAGGATATAGGGTTTAGTGTTTCGGGTATAGGGTATATGGTTTAGGTTTTATGCTTTTGGATTTAGAGTTTAGGGTTTAGGGTTTAGGGTTTGGCATTTAGAGTTTAGGGTTTATTGTTTAGGGTTTAGGGTTTAAGGTTTAGAGTTTAGGGTTTACAGTTTGGGATTCAGCATTTAAGGGTTAGGGTTTGGGGTTTCTGATATAGAGTTTAGGGTTTGGGGTTTATGGTCTAGGGTTTAGGGTTTAGGGTGTTGGATTTCGGGTTTGGGGTTTTAGGTTTAGGGTTAGGGTTTTGGGTTTAGGGTTTTAGATTTAGGATTTTCGGCCTGGGGTTTTGGATTTAGAATTTAGGGTTTAAGGTTTAGGGTTTAGGGTTTGTTGTTTAGGGGTTAAGGTTTAGCATTTAGGGTTTAGGGCTTAGGGTTTAGGGTTTAGAGTTTAGGATTTAGGATTTAGCTTTTAGTGTTTATTGTTTATGGTTTAGGGTTTAGGGTTTGTTGTTTAGGGTTTACGTTTCAGGGTTTAGGGTTTGGGATTTAGGGGTTTGGGTTGGGCTTTTTGATTTAGAATTTTGGGTTTAAGGTTTAGAGTTTAAGGTTTTGGGGTTTTTGGGTTTAGGGTTTTAGATTTTGGGTTTAGGGTTTGTGTTTAGGGTTTAGGGTTTATTGTGTAGGGTTTACGGTTTAGGGTCTAGGGTTTAGGGTTTAGGATTTAGGATTTAGCGTTTAGGGTTTAGGACTTAGGCTTTAGGCTTTAGGGTTTAGTGTTTATGGTTCAGGGCTTAGGGTATAGGGTTTAGGGTTCAGGGTTTTGGATTTAGGGTTTAGGGTTTAGGGTTTAGGGTTTAAGGTTTAGGGTTTTGGGTTTGGCATTTAGGGTTTAGCGTTAGGATTTAAAGTTTAGGTTTTAGGGTTTACAGTTTAGGGTTTAGGGTTTAGGGTATAGGGTTTACGGTTTACGGTTTACGGCTTTCGATTTAGTATTTAGGGTTTAGAGTTTAGGGTATGAATTCAGCATTTAGGGTTTAGGGTTTAGGGTCTGGGGTTTTGGATTTATAGTTTGGGGTTTACGGTTTACGGTTTAGCGTATTGGGTTTATGGTTTAGGGCTTATGGTTTCGGGTTTCGGGTTTAGGGTTTAGTGTTGGGCGTTTAGGGTTCGGAGTTTACGATTTACGATTTAAGGTTTTGGGTTTAGGATTTACAGTTTACGGTTTACAGTTCAAGGTTTTGGATATAGAATTTAGGGTTAGGGTTTAGGGTTTATGGAATTGGGTTTAGTGTTTAAGGTTTAGGGTTTAGGGTTTGGGGTTTAGGGTTTAAGGTTTAGGGTTTTAGATTTTGGGTTTAGGGTTTGGCATTTAGGGTTTAGGGCTTAAGGTTTGTTGATTGGGGTTGAGGGTTTAGGCTTTAGGCTTTAGGATTTAGAGTTTAGGGCTTAGGGTTTAGGATTTAGGATTTAGGGTTTAGGGTTTATGGTTTCGGGTTTGGGGTATTGGATTTAGAGTTTAGGGTTTAGGGTTTCGGATTTATGGTTTAGAGTTTGGGTTTTAGATTTTGGGTTTAGGGTTTGGTGTTTTGGGTTTTGGGATTAGGGATTAGGTTTTAGGGTTTACCGTATTCGGTTTAGGGTGTAGGGTTTAGGGTTTAAGGTTTATTGTTTAGGGTTTAGGGTTTGGGGTTTGGGGATTAGGGTTTCGGATTTTGTGTTTAGGGTTTTGGGTTTTGGGTTTAGGGTTTTGGATTTAGGGTTTAGGGTTTAGGGTTTAGAGTTTAGGGTTTAGCATTTAGGGTTTAGGGTTTAAGGTTTAGGGTTTAGGGTTTAGGGTTTGGCATTTAAGGTTTAGGGTTTAGGATTCAAAGTTTAGGTTTTAGGGTTTACAACTTAGTGTTTTGTGGTTAGGGTATTGGGTTTAGGGTTTCAGGTTTGCGGTTTTGGATTTAGGGTTTTGGGTTTGGATTCAGCATTTAGGGTTTAGAGTTCGAGGTTTTGGATTTAGAGTTTACAGTTTAGGGTTTAGGATTTGTGGTTTAGGATTTTGGGCTTAGGGTTTAGGATTTAGGGTTTAAGGTTTAGCGTAATGGGTTTAGGATATAGGGTTTAGGGTTTGGGGTTTAGGGTTTAGGATTTTGGGTTTGGGGATTTGGGTTTGGGGTTTGGGGTTTTGGATTTTGAGTTTAGGGTTTAGGGTTTAGTGTTTGGAATCAGTGTTTAGGGATTAAGGTTTATTATTTAAAGTTTAGGGTTTAGGGTTTAGGGCTTTAGATTTTGGGTTTAGGGTTTAGGGTTTGTTGTTTAGGGTTTAGGGTTTAGTGTTTGTTGTTTTGGGTTTAGGGTTTAGGGCTTTGGATTTAGGACATAGGACTTAGCATTTAGGGTTTAGTGTTTATGGTTTAGGGCTTAGGGCTTAGGTTTTTTGGTTTAGGGTTTAGGGTTTAGGGTGTTTGGCTTAGCGTTCAGGGTTTGGGGATTTAGATTTAGAGTTTAGGGTTTAGGGTTTTGGATATAGAGTTTTAGGTTTAGGGTTTTGGAGTTAGAGTTTAGGGTTTAGGGTTTGGAATCAGCGTTTAGGGTTTGTTGTTTAGGATTTAAGGTTCCGGGTTTAGTGTTTGGGATTTAGGATTTTGGGTTGGGCTTTTCGATTTAGAGTTTAGGGTTTGGGGTTTAGGATTTTGGGGTTTAGGGTTTTAGATTTTGGGTTTAGGGTTTGCATTTAGGGTTTCGTGTTTAGGATTTTGGGGTTTAGGGTTTTAGATTTTGGGTCTAGGGTTTCGTGTTTTGGATTTAGGATTTAGCGTTTAGGGTTTAGGATTTAGGGTTTAGGGTTTAGGGATTTTGGTTTAGGGTTCAGGGTTTGGGGTTTTGCATTTAGAATTTAATGTTTAGTGTTTAGGAATTCGGATATGGAGTTTAGGGTCTAATGTTTAGCGTTTTAGATTTTTGGCTTAGGGTTTGCGTTTAGGGTTTAGGGTTTGTTCTTTAGGGTTTACAGTTTAGGGTTTTGGATTTTGGGTTTAGAGTTGAGGGTTTAGGATTTAGGATTGAAGGTTTACAGTTTAGATTTCAGGGTTTAGGATTTAGGGTTTAGGGTTTAGGATGTTTCGGTTTTAGGGTTTATAATTTTGGGTTTTGGGTATAGGGTTTAGAGTATGCGATTTTGTATTTATAGTTTAAGGTTTAGGGTTTAGGGTTTGGATTCAGCGTTTAGGGTTTGGGGTTTGGGGTTTTCGATTAAGAGTTTAGTGTTTAGGGGTTAGGTTTAGGGTTTTAGATTTTGGGTTTGGAGTTTAGGTTTTAGGGTTTGACGTTTTGGATTTAGAGATAAGGGTTTACGGTTTACGGTTTGGGATTAAGTGTTTAGGGTTTAGAGTTTTGGGCTTGAGGTTTTGGATTTTGAGTTGAGGGTTTAGCGTATTGGGTTTTTGATTTAGGTTTTATTGTTTGGGGTTTGGGGTTCAGGGTTTATGGTTTATGGATTTGGGTTTTAGATTTTGGGTGTAGGGTTTGGCGTTTATGGTTTAGGGTTTAGGTTTTACGGTTTACGATTTAGGTTTTGGGTTTTGGGTTTGGGGTTCAAGGTTTTGGATATAGAATTTAGGGTTTAGGGTTTAGGGTAATGGGTTTAGGCTTTAGGGTATGAGGTTTAGGGTTTAAGTTTTAGATTTTGGATTTAGGGTTTGGCATTTAGGGTTTAGGTTTTGGGTTTTGCGTTTAGGATTTAGTATTTATTATTTAGGATTTAGAGTTTAGGTTTTAGGGTCTAGGGTTTAGGGTTCAGGATTTAGGATTTAGGGTTTAGGGTTTAGGTTTCAGGGTTTGAGGTTTTAGATTTAGAGTTTAGGGTTTACAGTTTTGGATATAGAGTTTAGGGTTTAGGGTTTTAGATTTTAGGTTTAGGGTTTCACGTTTAGGGTTTTGGGTATGTTGTTTCGGGTTTAGGGTTTAAGGCTTGGCGGTTAGGGTTTATGGTTTAGGGTTTAAAGTTTAGGTTTTAGGGTTTTGGGTTTGGGGTTTTGAATTTAGAGTTAAGGGTTTATGGTTTACGATTTGGGATTCAGCATTATGGGTTTAGGATTTGGGGTTTTGGATTTTGGGTTTAGGGTTTAGGTTTTCTTATTTAGGGTTTAGAGTTTTGGGTTTGGGGCTTAGGGTTTAGGTTTTGGGGTTTTGGATCTAGAGTTAAGGGTTTACGGATTACGATTTTCGATTCAGAGTTTAGGGTTTACGGTTTACGGTTTGGGGTTTTGAATTTAGAATTTAGGGTTTAGGGTTTAGAGTTTAGTGTATGGGGTTTATGGTTTAGGGTTTAGGGTTTAGGATTTAGCGTATTGGGTTTATGGTTTGGGGTTTAGGGTTTAGGGATAAGGGTTTTAGATTTTGGGTTTAGGGTTTAGGGTTTGGCGTTCAGGGTTTACGATTTACGGTTTACGATTTAGGGTATTGGGTTTAGGGTTTTGGATTTAGGTTTTTGGGTTGGGGTTTTGGATTTAGAGTTTACGGTTTTGGGTTTATGGTTTAGGGTTTACGGTTTACGGTTTACGGTTTACAGTTTAGGGTTTAGGATTTTCGGTTTACGATTTCGGGTTTCGGGTTTCGGGTTTTGGGTTTTGGGTTTTCGATTTTGGGTTTTGGGCTTTGGTGTTTATGGTTTAGTGGTTAGGGTTTAAGATTTAGGGTTTTGGTTTAGAGTTTAGGGGTTAGGGTTTAGCATATTGGGTTTAGGGTGTAGGGTTTACGGTTTACGGTTTATGGTTTAGGGTTTGGGGTTTATGGTTTAGGATTTTGGGTTTAGAGTTTAGGATTTTGGATTTCGAGTTTAGGGTTTAGGGTTTAGCATATTGGGTTTATGGTTTTGAGTTTCGGGTTTAGGGTTTAAGGATTAGGGTTTAGGGTTTGCAATTTAGGGTTTAAGGTTTACGATTTAGGGTTTGGGTTTAGGGTTTAGGGTTTAAAAGATTTGCCCGTTTAGGCCATTGCCCTAGCCTGGTACCAGGGTCAGTTAAATATTAAAAGATTTGCTTGTTGAGGCCATTACCCTAGCCTGGCTCTAGGGTCAGTTAAAAGATTAAAAGATTTGCCCGTTGAGGCCATTGCCCTAGCATGGCACTAGGGTCAGTTAAATATTAAAAGATTTTCCCGTTGAGGACATTGCCCTAGCCTGGCACTAGAGTTAGTTAAAGATTAAAAGAAATTGCCCGTTGAGGCCATTGCCCTAGCCTGGCACTAGGGTCAGTTAAGTGATTTATAGTTTTCAAATGATATGTTCAAAGTGATTGTTTGTTTTTGAGAAGCATGATAGAAAAGCATGATCCGTAGGTTTATCTTTGATTTTAATGTTATATTAATATTGCCTGATCGTAATATAACATTTGATAAACTGGATTTTCATGCGCATGTGATTGTGGGTGTTTCCCTTTCCCCAGCTGTAGTGGTACTCGCCGTTATACCGAGGATGGGAAGCTTCTCACTGAGTCTGTTTGACTCACTCCCTCCGCTTCAATGTTTCAGATACAGGGATCGGGCAGGCATCGACGTCCGGACAGTGATACGTACATTAGACCATCCTTACGCACTTCTTCGTGTGGGTGGACACGTTTTGGTTATTTTGATTCTTTTGATTGTACATATTATAAGTTGTAAGGGTTGTATATATATATTTACAACTTTGGATGGATATGTACCTACTCTAGACTTGTCAGCGTCACATGTACTTAAAGACAGTGTCCAGTTTGGGGATAAACTAGGATATATGTATGAGTATATAAACTGCTGCATGTGAATATGATAAATCGTACACATTGAGGCGTACGGTCAATATGATATGTATATATATATATTATGTGTGCTTGCTGCATGTGAATAGGATAGATCGTACGTATTGAGATGTACGGTCAATATGATATGAATATTTATAATATGCGCGTTGATATATATATCTATACACTGGACTGAGCTGAAGCGGCCTTGAGTGAACCGTGGATTGCAGGTTAATTACGCCACTATAATGATTATATATATTGATGGTATAACAGGGTCGTTATAGTTATGTTTACAGGGTAAGGCTTACAGTTTTGGAGGTAAAATCTATTCCCGTGCCGGGTTTGGAGGATGCTAGCTAGACACAGACACAATTGGTTGAATTGTAGGCATGAATGCCCTAGAATGTGTGAGTGTTTAGCAGGTGTTAAATGAGACGATGCGTCGGCTCTGTTAGCGGCGCATTGTGTGCTATCGTATAGGCACAAGTTGTTTGATTATAGTATGGAATGCAAGTCGAATAGAAATATGCAGTGAATGGTACTTAGGCTAGTAATGGTTTGTAAAGTGAAAGAAAAGACACGTTTGGCGTGTAGAAAAGAAAGTAAGCCCATGGGGCGATTGAAATGGAAAGTTTACAGACAAGAATAAACAGGGCCATGAGGCATGAGACCGACAGGAAGATGACCACGTGAATGGGTCACAACTCTGCGGTATGATATGGCTGAAGGAAGTGAGTTGTCCTTCCTAGAAAGTAAACAGAAAAGAGGTGGTGTATGCCACAGTATAGAAGTAGAAATCTACGGACTGGAAAATCAGGATACGGTATATGGAAGGGCAAGCTGGTCAAACCATAGGCCGTAGAAATAGATGTTAAGAAGTAGAGACATATGTAAACGTGTAGAGCGTGACCATATGCCGAGCGGGAAACAAATTAAATGGTAAGGCACATGGAAGGAGCATAGTCCAACCCTGTGCTCGATCCATGGACTACTGGTCCCTTAAGCAAACAAGGGGGGAAAGAAGGGATTAAGCCCAACCAAACTCTCTTGGGTTTCTTAAGGAAGAGCATAAAGAATAGGATATTGATCACATGAGAAATTTTTGTAAAAATCGTTTTGGTCTTTCCGGATGAGAGATTCTGAAAGACCCTCAAACTATTCTTGAAAATACAAGGGATAACCATTGGAAGGCAAATTTTTATGAAAACTCTTTCTTAGTTTGTGTCATTCCAATTGGATAAACCCTAACCATTTACAAAAACCTTAGGCGTCGTTTTCTAAGAAATAAACTTGAATTAATTTTTAAAACCCGCATGGTGCCTAAGAAAACTAACTCATGGGACCTATACCCTACCAAACAATAGTCCTTTTACAGGTAAGCTGTATAAGGATGGCAGATGTAGTTGAGAAATCACTTGCTTGGAGTGATTAAAGTTAAGTAGACATCGAAAAACACTAGAGAGTGCTAAAGTGCCAAGGGAGTATACAGGTAAACACAAGGGTTACCAATTAAGGGGCCATAGGGTGATAATGAACCCTAAAGTATTAGACCGGAGCAGGTCTAGAAGTGGAAATGGGCGTAGACCTTCAGGTACCGTCCAACGATAAGAAAATGAGTCTTATTACGATAGATAGCTCTCGAACGAGATAACGTGTGAGATAAACCCCAAAGGGACTTGTGGAGGCCCGAGGGGAGCGAAAGTAAACATGGGTAAGTAGTCCCATAAGGGGGGAACAACGGAAGCCTATAGGACCCCATAGGATAAAAGTCAAGTAGGAGGTGGAGAACCAACTACTACCGTAAGTGCATGTATAGTACACAAATTGTAGTGGACATAGCTAGGTAAGCTAGTTCCACAGGTTGGTGAACCGTAAATCCGTTAGTCTGAAGCCTGTGTATGGGTGGAGACTGAGTGGAGAAACCAAACTTATAAATGGCCATGTGGGTGCCATAAAGGGAAAATTAACCGCAAGGACGGTTAATCGAGAAGGTAAATTTAATGAATAACGTGTATTGAGAAATACTCGAAGAAAGAGTACCACGTAGGTACGAAATGAAAACAAGAGAGTGAATAAGGGAATAGAGTCAGGTAAGCATCGGGGGATGCGAGCCAAATGATAAAACAGGTATGCTATCGTTGGGGGCGATTGGAATCCATCAGGTAACACACTTACAAGAGGCGGTATATGTTTGTGAACATATGCCACACCGTAAGAAAGGAAAGAGTCAAACCGTGAGAGTGGATCCCGTTTGGTCAAGGGGAGTAGAGCATGTCTGGAAAGGTTCATGCTGAAGTTAATGGATCAAGTATTCCAAGTAGGAATACAGGATCTAAGTGAGTTGAGGTGTCCGAGTTGGCCAAGTTGGGGTAATAGCCAATGAAAACCCAATGAGTAGAGTTAGCATAGGATGTGCAACTTTAAGTGGGCGAACCTAAGGATGGTATAGCCACAATCATAGTCGTGTTAAGCAAGGTCTTCGGGTGTGAAGACCGAACTGAGCTTGAGGCAGAGTAATGAGTATGATGGTAAGGAGGAGACTGATTACTTTCCATTATAAACAGAAATGACTACAAGTAGTAGTCAGAGAAGAGTCCAAGTCAGTCATGCATGGGATGTCGACAGGGAGTAACCTGAAGTGGTTATGGAAACCACTAAGGGTAAGTGTAGATGTCCGGAAAAGAAAGGGAAACACGAGTCATAAATGTAAGATCCTTTACCGTTTGGTGGAGAAAGGCTAAGTGTAATACATAGTTGTGCTAGTGTCATGGCATTTAGTTTCGTCAGGACACGAGTAGGGTAAACCGAGTCGGTAGTGAGTGTAACAACCTCGGAGGGGTTGAGTACACGGATGGCACAAAGTATAAACACCTACGTAGGGTGCATGCCGTGTAAGCAGTAAGTCTAAATGTAGAGTAGAGGGTGTTGTAAGATGTAAACGGACTTTTCTAGAGGAGTCGTTTACAAAGAATATACCGGGGGAACACCAGCACAAGGGTAGCTGCTTGGTAGTAGAGGATACTTAGGAACGAGGACTCTAATGTAAGGGAGTTTATAGAAATAGAACCTAGTGTGCTATGCAAATAGCTAGTGTCTTGGCATGTTCCAAGACGAATATAAGAAGTCACTACGAAGGTAGCTAGTCGGACAAGCAAATTGAGTTAAGGTAAGCCTCACTAGAGAAGGCAATAGTTAACTACTCGGAGAACTAATTTCATCATATCCACCGTTGTGGTCAGGAACAGTCAAGAACAGTCAAGAACTCAGTTTGAAATTGGGAATTCCAACTTGTTTCTAGGCCACATCCAAACTAAGTCAGTTCTAATTGAAGAAGTTAAATCCAAATAAGATCAAGTCGCCGACCTCAAACAGATCAGAGATACAGTGGTTAAGGGGGAGTAGGACGACGTCCGATTCTCCATAGACGACAGTGGCATACTCCAGTTGGAGGGACAACTTTGTGTACCTATGGTAGATGGTTTGAAAGAAAGAATTCTTAATGAGGCACACAAGACAGCGTACACAATCCATCCGGGTAGTAATAAGGTGTATCAAGATCTGAGAGAATTATACTTGTGGAATGGTATGATGAAGGATGTGGCAGACTACGTGTCTAGATGTCTAGTTTGTCAGCAGGTTAAGGCTGAACACCAAAGCCCCGCCGGAACACTTCAACAAATAGAAATTCTTGAATGGAAATGGGAGAGAATTACTATGGATTTTGTGTCAGGATTGTCGCGATCACAGAGGGGATTCAATTCAGTTTGGGTAATCGTTGATCGGATGACCAAGTCCGCACATTTCCTGCCAGTTAAGACCACCTACGGAGTGAGTCAGTACACCCAATTGTACCTATCAGAGATAGTGAGGTTGCACGGAGTACTGGTGTCGATTATGTCTGATAGGGGTCAGCAGTTTACCTCTCGATTCTGGAGAGAATTGCAGGAGGCGTTGGGGACAAGGGTTGATCTGAGTACAGCGTTTCATCCCCAGATAGATGGGCAGTCTGAGTGGAGCATTCAGATTTCAGAGGACATGCTTAGGGCATGTATTATAGATTTCGGTGGAAGGTGGGAGAAATACCTACCGTTAGCGGAGTTTGCCTACAACAACAGTTACCAATCCAGTATTCAGATGGCACCCTTGGAGGCTTTGTACGGTCGGAAGTGCAAGTCCCCGATTGGGTCGTTCGAGGTCGGAGAGGCCAAGTTAGTTGGTCCAGAATTTGTTCAGGATGCTTTGGACAAGATAAAGTCCATTAGAGAAAAGCTTGTGACGACTCAGAGTAGGCAAAAGTCATATGCTGACAACCGGAGAAGGGACTTAAAATTTGCTGTGGGTGAGCAAGTCTTCTTGAAAATTTCACCAATGAGGGGCGTGATGAGATCTGGCAAGAAAGGCAAGCTAAGTCCAAGGTACATCGGACCGTTTGAGATTCTAGAATGCGTGGGAAATGTTGCCTACCATCTAGAATTGCCGGCGAAATTGGAAGGAGTTCATCCGGTGTTTCGCGTGTCTATGTTTCGGAAGTACCTACCAGGCCCCTCTGATGTAATCCAACCCCAGGAAGTACAACTAGCTGAAGGTCTGACTTATGAGGAGATACCAGTGGAAATCTTAGATCGCTAGTTGAAGAAGCTGAAGTCAAACGAGATACCATTGGTGAATGTCCTGTGGAGAAACCATTCGGTTGAGGAAGCAACGTGGGAAGTTGAGGCGGAGATGCGCATGACATATCCTCACTATTTCAAGACTAAGGTTATTATGTTATTTGAAATTCGGGGACCGAATTTCTTAAGGGGGGACGATTGTAATACCCGAGAAATTTTTTCGAAGTTTAAAATAAAATAAGTGGGAAAGAAAAGAAGTAGAAAATAATTTTGGGCATATAATTTAGGACTTAAGAAATTGGAAACCTAAATTAAATAGGGAAAGCAAATTAAATTAAAAATATGTCTTTATTATTTTTAAGTGATTATTATTTATCTTATTATCTGTTTTAAAAAGAAAAAAAAGAAAAGAAAATAAAATATATATTAGTTGTGTCTTAATTTAATTATTAATTAATTTATTTTTAATTATATTTATTTATTTATTTATTTAATTTATTTTTTATTTTTAAAATTGGGGTGGGGGAATGTCGTGGGGTTTAAATGAATAGAAAGAAGAGAAAGGAATGAAATAAGAAGGAAGAAAGAATAGTAAGAGAGAGAGCGCCTGAGTACGAAAAGAGAGAAGAAGAAGAAAAGTGAGAGAGAGTGGAGCCGTGGAGGAAGAAGAAGGGGAAGAGAGGGAAACCGCCGGAGCTCACCGGAGCTCGACTACGACATCTTCCACACCTTCCACCGATCGAATGAAAGGTTGGTAACCCCAATTTCATTCTAAACCCTCAATTTCTCCATTTTTAGGGATTTCTTTGATTCACCTTCGTTTAAGTTGTTTCGAGGGTAGATTGAGACCTAGAAAGTGTTCTTGAACACTTAGTTGGGGTAAGAACCGTGGCTATAACATCGGATTTAGCCGAATTCGAATTTGGGAGGATTTGGTGTTGAAATTATAATTATTTCCAAATTGGGGAAATTGTTGATAGCTTAGGAATTGAGCTTGTATTTGAGTAAATAGGCTTGGATTGGTAGTATTGAAATTATATTGTTGAACTATTAGCTGAACAAGACCCATGAAGAGCTGGCCCGAGGTTACTAAGGTTGAACCTTGACGTTAACGTGCCGGGTGCTCAGATTGCCCAAACACACTTTAATGGTGATGTTGAGGGCTCCAAACCTCTTCTTTTCAATCTTAAACACCCTACAATAATTTGAAGTATGCTATCAAGCATCAAGAATTATTTTAGGTACTTTCTTGTTTCTCAAGGATGGAAAATTGCGGAAGAATAATGTCCAAAATTTTAAAATGGCAATTTAATTCCTTCGTAATTATTAGGAAACCTTAAGTAGCATAATTTAGAAGCATATCGATGTTTATTAACTCAAATCGAAGGCTCCAAAAGCAATTCAAGGAGAGCGATAGTTGTATGGAACCAAGTGCGAGGCACTTGATACTCTCATAAGAAGAGAGGGAAGACGGATAAGACCAAGGACTCGGTTCTTGGCGATGTCTAAATGCATTTTTAGGCACGAGCATATCATATGCATATGAATTGCATATAGTTTAAGATGTTAACCACATGAGTGCATTCGTTAGGGAACCACGACTCGTCCGGAGCGGCAGTTACTCCAGGACAAGCACAAGGAAGCCGTCCAGGTGAGGGGTTTCCCGTCCTTGCCCTACAGGGTTGACTGAGGATGTGGATATGTGGTTTGCCTACTTGCCTATTTGTAAAAATTATTTAGTGGTTAACATACTATTGTTGTCCCTAAACTTTTATATATGAAAGTATTTGTATATGTGTGTGTGACTACAGGTAAAGAGATACTGGAGGGTATCCATGTGATGACATGAGATATGTTGAACAGTACAAGCAACGGGGTAAGTTGTTGATTGAGTCCAAGGTTTGGTTTACCCTATTAAATTAGAAACTCATTAAAGAAACCGTATAGAAATTGTTAGTAAACGTCGACGTTTTATGGTAATTGAACTTAGGAAAGGCCTTAGTGCTAGGTTATGATCTAATCAAGGGTTTAGGTATTAAATAAGGATTAAAAAGATCTCATAAATTGATTAGTGAGTCATAGGGAGGTTCAAACAACCTAGGTAAAGTCAGTTTTGGATAGAAATGGGTAGATAGAGTCGGAATCCCAATTGAGAGTTCGAGAAGAGAAATAAGTCAGAAAAGATTTGCCCGTTGAGGCCATTGCCCTAGCCTGGCACTAGGGTCAGTTAAAAGATTTAAAGATTTGCCCGTTGAGGCCATTGCCCTAGCCTAGTACTAGGGTCAGTTAAATATTAAAATATTTGCTCGTTGAAGCCATTGGCCTAGCCTGGCACTAGGGTCAGTTAAAAGATTAAAAGATTTGCCCGTTGAGGCCGTTGCCCTAGCCTGGCACTAGGGTCAGTTAAATATTAAAAGATTTTCCCGTTGAGGCCATTGCCCTAGCCTGGCACTAGGGTCAGTTAAAGATTAAAAGAAATTGCCCGTTAAGGCCATTGCCCTAGCCTGGCACTAGGGTCAGTTAAGTGATTTATAGTTTTCAAATGATATGTTAAAAGTGATTGCTTGTTTATGACAAGCATGATAGAAAAGCATGATCCGTGGGTTTATCTTTGATTTTAATTTTATATTAATATTGCCTGATCGTAATATAACATTTGATAAACTGGATTTTCATGCGCATGTGATTTTGGGTGTTTCCCTTTCCCCAGCTATAGTGGTACCCGCCGCTACGCCGAGGATGGGAAGCTTCTCACTAAGTCAGTTTGACTCACTCCCTCCGCTTCAATGTTTCAGATACTGGGATCGGGCAGGCATTGACGTCCGGACAGTGATACGGACATTAGACCATCCTTACGCACTTGTTCGCGTGGGTGGACACCTTTTGGTTATTTTGATTCTTTTGATTGTACATATTATAAGTTGTAAGGGTTGTGTATATATATTTACAGCTTTCGATATGTACCTTCTCTAGACTTGTCGGCTTCACATTACTTAAAGACGGGGTCCAATTTGGGGATAAACTAGGATATATGAATGAGTATATAAACTACTGCATGTGAATAGGATAAATCGTACGCATTGAGGCGTTCGGTCAATATGATATGGATATATATATATATATATATATATTATGTGTGGTTGCTGCATGTGAATAGGATAGATCGTACGTATTGAGACGTACAGTCAATATGATATGAATATTTATAATATGAGTGTTGATATATATATCTATACACTGGGCTGAGCTGAAGCGTTCTTGAGCGAACAGTGGATTGCAGGTTATTTAGGCCACCAGTGAGGTGTGGCCACTATTATGATTATATATATTGATTGTATAGTAGGGTAAGGCTTATGGGTTTGGAGGTAAAATCTTTTCTCGTGCCGGTCACGTACTACCGATTTGGGGTCGTGACGTTTAGGGTTTGTTGTTTAGGGTTTAGGGTTTAGGATTTAGGGTTTACAGTTTAGGGTTTAGGATTTAAGATTTAGGGTTTAGGGTTTAGGGTTTGGCATTTACGGTTTAGGATTTAGGATTTAAAGTTTAGGTTTTAGGGTTTACGGTTTTGGGTTTTGTGTTTAGGGTATAGGGTTTAGGGTTTAGCATTTACGGTTTTGGATTTAGAGTTTAGGGTTTAGGTTTTGGATTGAACGTTTAGTGTTTAGGGTTTTGGGTTTTGGATTTAGAGTTTAGGGTTTAGGTTTTAGGGTTTACGGTATTGGGTTTAGGGTTTAGGGTATAGAGTTTAGGGTTTAGGGTTTAAGGTTTCGGGTTTACAGTTTACGGTTTAGGGTTTAGGATTTTGGGTTTAGTATTTGGGGTTTTGGATTTAGACTTTAGGGTTTAGGGTTTGGATTCCACAATTAGGGTTTAGGATTTGTTATTTAGGGTTTAGGGTTCAAGGTTTACGATTTGGGATTTAGGATTTTTAGTGAGGTTTTGGATTTAGAGTTTAGGGTTTAGGGTTTTATATTTTTGGTTTAGGGTTTGGCATTTAGGGTTTAGAGTTTAGGGTTTTTGATTTAGAGTTTGGCGTTTACGGTTTTTGGTTTTGGGTTTCAGATTTAAGGTATAGGGTTTGGGGTTTAGGATTTAGGATTTGAGGTTTAGGATTTAGGATTTGAGGTTTACAATTTAGGGTTTTAGGTTTAAGGTTTACGGTTTACGGTTTCGCATCTACAGTTTAGGGTTTAGGATTTAAAGTTTAGATTTTAGGGTTTACGATTTACGGTTTACGGTTTTGGGTTTAGGGTATAGGGTTTAAGGTTTTGGATTTGGAGTTTAGGTTCTAGGGTTTGGATTCAACGTTTAAGGTTTAAGGTTTGGGGTTTTGGATTTAGAGTTTAGGGTTTAGGGTTTAGGTTTTACGGTATTGGGTTTGGGGTTTAGGGTATGGGGTTTAGGGTTTAAGGTTTTAGATATTGGGTTAAGGGTTTGGTGTTTAGGGTTTAAGGTTTATGGTTTTCTGTTTTGGGTTTAGGGTTTACGGTGAAGGATTTATGGTTTAGGATTTAGGGCTTAGGGTGTAGGGTTTAGGGTTTATGGTTTGGGGTTTAAGGTTTATGGTTTTAGGTATTAGGCTTTGGGTTTAGGGTTTAGGGTTTAGGGTTTTAGATTTTAGGATTAGGGTTTGGCATTTAGGGTTTACGGCTTAGGCTTTGTTGTTTAGGGTTTAGGGTTTAGGGTTTAGTATTTAGGATTTAGAGTTTAGGGTTTAGGATTTAGGATTTAGGATTTAGGGTTTAGGGTTTGGGGTTTAGGGTTTAGGGTTTAGGGTTTGAATTCAACATTTAGGGTTTAGGGTTTGGGGTTTGGTGTTTAGTGTTTAGGGTTTGTGTTTTAGATTTTGGGTTTAGGGTTTGGTGTTTAGGGTTTAGGGTTTAGGGTTTAGGGTTTTGGATTTAGGGTGTAGGGTTTAGGGTTTAGGGTTTAAGATTTAGGGTTTAGGATCTAAGATTTGGGGTTTAGGGACTAGGGTTTAGGGTTTAAGATTTATGGTTTAGCGTATTGGGTTTAGGGTTTAGGGTTTAGGGTTTAGGGTTTTAGTTTTAGGCTTTACGATTTAGTATTTTATGTTTATGGTTTAAGGTTTGGGGATTTGGATTTAGTGTTTAGGGTTTAGGTTTTAGGGTTTAGGGATTAAGGTTTAGCTTTTGGCATATAGGGTTTAGGATTTAAAGTATAGGTTTTATGGTTTACGATTTAGGATTTTATATTTAAGGTATAGGATTTACGGATTAGGGTTTACGGTTTAGGGTTTACGATTTAAAGTTTAGGTTTTAGGGTTTACGATTTCCGGTATAGGGTGTAGGGTTTGCAGTTTTGGATTTAGAGTTTAGGGTTTTGTGTTTGGATTTAGCATTTACGATTTATGGTTTAGGGTTTAGGGTTTAGGGTTTACGATATTGGGTTGAGGGTTTAGGGTTTAGGGGTTAGGGTTGAGGGTTTGACATATTGGGTTAAGGGTTTGGTGTTTAGGGTTTAGGGTTTGGGGTTTAGGGTTTAGGATTTAGGATTTAGGGTTTTGGGATTAGGGTTTGGGGTTTTGGATTTAGAGTTTAGGGTTTAGGGTTTGGATTTAGCCTTTAGGTTTAGAGTTTGTTGTTTAGGGTTTAGGGTTTGGGATTTAGGATTTTGGGTTAGTGTTTTGGATTTAGAGTTTAGGGTTTAGGGTTTAAGGCTTAGGGTTTAGGGTTTAAGGTGTTAGATTTTGCGTTTAGGGTTTAGCGTTTAGGGTTTAGGGTTTATGGTTTAGGGTTTAGGGTTTAGGGTTTAGGGTTTAGGGTTCTGGGTTTGGGGTTTTGGATTTAGCATTTAAGGTTTAGGGTTTAGGGTTTTGGATATAGAGTTTATGGTTTAGGGTTCAAGGTTTTAGATTTTAGATTTTAGGTTTAGGTTTAGGGTTAGGGTTTAGGTGTCGGGTTTAGGTTTTGGGGTTTATAGTTTAGGGTTTAGGGTTTCTGGTTTAAGGTTAAGGAATTTGGGTTTAGGGTTTTAGGATTATGGTTTGGGGTTTTGGATTTTGAGTTTAGGGTTTAGGGATTAGGGTTTAGAGTTTGGGGTTTAGAGCTTAGGGTTTAGGGTTTTAGATTTTATGTTTAGGAGAAGAAGAAGGGAAAGAAAAGCCAAAAAGGGTAAGAAACATTCACTTTTTCACCTCTTCATAGTTGGCAAAGTTGCTCTACTCCTCAAGAGCTTTCTTTTCATCTAAATTTCAGCCCCAAACTCTGAATTTGAAGGAGAATTTCGTGCAGAGTGAAGCACTAATTTGGAGAAGCAATAGCAAAGGGAAGAAGAGGTATGTTAGCCATGAAAAACTACATGTATATCTCAAGGAAAAAGCATGGCTAAGGGGTTAAACTTGAATGTAATAAAATTAGGGTTTAAGAGGAAATTTTTGATGAATAAAATATAGGTTCTTACAAGTTTCTTAGATGTTTGAACAACTCCTTCAATAGCCAAATATGTTAGACTTTAACTAGATTCTCCAAAAAGCCTTCAAATATGACAAATATGAAAAAGATAAGGTTTATGGAAAATTTGAGAAATATGATTTTTTTTAAGGAATACATCCATGATTAGATAAGTAATATGAAATCCTTCTTAGCTCGAAAGAGTTGAAATATGCTAGCTTCAAGAACTAACCCAATCATAAACCATTATGTCAAGACAAGGAAAGTAATGAGTTTAAGGGTCAAAATTATGATAAGATTGATAATAAATTCCATGTGAATTTAGGGACTTGTTTTTGTCAAGTGAGCCAACCTAAAGATAAAGTGGGAAGGAAATCTTGCCATTGTCAAGAAAAGCTAAGAGAAAGAGAAGCTTGAGTATAAGGTAGCTACTTTCCATTCCTTATGTGCTATGTGTGTGTTTGTGGTATGCATACTTGATATTCTATATGCTTATGATGTATGATATTATGAAGGATTTGGATGAGCTAAGTCCTACCCTAGGTTATGTAACATGAATATTGTTTAGAAGGGTTTGGATGAGCTAAGTCCTACCCTAACTCATGTGAGGTGTATGATGCAATGAAGGGTGTGGATGAGCTATGTCCTACCCTAACTCATGTGAGGAGTAAGATGTAATGAAGGGCTTGGATGAGCTAAGTCCTATCCTTGTATCTTAGTTGATGAGTTTTGGCCATAACTCAACTATTTGCATGATGATTTTAGCATGAAACATGAATTGTGATTGAGATACTCTTGTATGTATTATTTTCCCATACATGCCATAGTGTTTTTGGAATGTGGAGTTAGCTACTGAGACTTTATGTCTCAACAAGAAATTCTACAAACATTTTCAGATGAAGCAAGTAAAGGAAAGAAAAAGGATGTGGCTCCATAATCTTCTTGATGTATAACTTAGGAAAATCATATAAGTAGAAAGAGGATTTGCTCATTTTTATGTAACTAATGTATACTTTTGAGCAAGATGTAGATGTAGATGACTTATATGTAAACTTAATGTAAATTATACAAATGCTAACTATGGTAGCTAGATATATGAATCAAGTTCCCTTGGTAACCAACTCACTAGAAAGTGGTTACTTTGAAGGAACTTGAGGTATGATTTTGGTAACTAGGCTATGTTAGGACTAAATGAGTATGAAATGATACTATTTGACTTATTAGAGATGTGTTAATGGTGTGAAATGTGAAGTAATTGATGCATCTAGCAAGATATGTAAATGCTTAGGCTTGAATAGTACCATTCCCAAGGGGTTTGCAAAAGTTCATCTAACCATATTAGAAATTTCAATTTACTTGTTTGGACAAGTTTTATTATGTATTAGATGGCCATATAAGGAATAAACATGGTTAGAATAGACCAATCTCAAATTTTGGCATGTTGACACCCAAAGGATGAATTTTTGGACTTAATTGTGAGGGACAAAGGAAAATGTGAAAATCATATTTAATGAGCCCAAAAAATGATGAAATTTGGCAGACTAAAACTAGATATATGAAAGTTTATTATTGCCAAATTTTATTAATTTCGGAGTTTTATTGGTACCCTTTTGGCAGACCTGCAATTCAGGGAATTATGCAGAAAATTTTTCTGATTTTCATACTTTCACATAGATGTTGAGGTACCAAATGAAGGATTTAAGGGCTATAATTTTATATGTGGAAACATAAGACCCTTTCCAAATGATCTGGAAAGTTTCAAGTTGTTAGGAGCTCATTTGATATTGTTTTGGTAAGTTTTTCCCCATTTGTGGTCTGCTGTCAAGCCATTTCAAATGGCTACTGTTTTGCTAGTGTTTAAGAGACCAAAAGTTCGAATTTTGAGCTGAAATTTGGTAGTCATCTAGATATCATATTCGTGTATATGCCATAAAGATTTCAGAATTTTTTGAGCTTTACAGAATAAATTATGGGCTTACAAAGTTGGTTAATTTACTAAAGGAATAGTACCAACATCCAGAATTTTATAGTTCCATTAAGTTTTGATACTTTTTCACTTGATTGGTTCCATATTGATGAGAAATGTTAAATAAAATCATTTAGATGATGTTAAGTATAATGGTGTTACAGTTTTGGTATCAGAGCAGAGGTTTAGAAATAAAATCTAGGTTCTTGAGTTATGTAAATGCATGATGTCAGGTTTTGACTTGAGGAATGAATATGTTTATATGCTATAAATGAATTGGCTTAAGAAATGATATATATGGCTATTGAAAATCAAATTTTGTTGATATTTTCAAGCAGTGGTGGATACTAGAATTGGAAAAAGAGGTAGGAGTGATTCTAACCCCATAGAACAAATAGCAGCTTCTATACAAGCTCTAACAGCTAGGATGGATCAACAACAAGAATTGATCATGCGACAACAACAAACTATTCAACAGTTAAATGAAATCTTAGCTAAAAGAGAGCAAGAAAAAGAGCAAGGAAGTAGTGTTAGAATAGAAAGAGGTAATGAAAATGAACCTGAAGTTACTCCACAAGCTCATCCTTCTCAATTACCACCTCCACCTCCTCCTTCTGGCTTACATGAGCAAGAAAAACTCCCTACACCACAACTTACCAATACACAAGCTCTCAATCAATTCAAGAAGTATAATCCTCCTGAGTTTGATGGCAAGTTTGATGTGCAAAAGGCATAGACATGGCTCATGAAAATGGAGAAAATATTTGATATCCTAGAAGTTACTAATTATCAAAAAGTTATTCTAGCTACCTTTACATTTACAGATGAAGCAGGACATTGGTGGCGAAATACTAAGGGACTTTTGCAAGTGAGGAATGTACAACTGACTTGGGAAAGTTTCTTGGCAGTGTTTTATGAGAAATATTTCCCTAGGTCCATCCAAGATGAGAAAGAAACAGAGTTTATCAACTTGAAGCAAGAGGATGGAGATATGTCAGTAGATACATATGTAGCAAAATTTATTCAAATGTCACGATACTCCTCATACTTGAAGAAATGTGATGATGAGCCATGGAAAACAGAAAAGCTGGAAAGGGGATTCAAACCAGAGATAAGAGATAGAGTGGCTCCCCAACAGATAAGAGTTTTTAACAAGTTAGTAGAAATTGCCAGGATCACAGAGAACAATCTAAAGAGGATGGGGTCTACACCTAAGGTTTCTTTGGAATTAAAGAGGCCAAGAGAAGAGGAAAGTAGTTTTAAAAATAATAAGAAAAATGGTAGAGGCCCATGGAACAAAAAAGGTAATTTCAAAGGGAAAAAGAGACCTCCTACCCCACAAACCAATTCCAAAACCCTATTTGTCCTCAGTGTGGTAATCAACATGGCACTAGACCATGTCTTGCAGTGCAAGGTGTATGTTATAGATGCGGTAAGCCAGGCTATATGGCAAGAGATTGTTCTCAACAAAAAGATGTGACTGCCCCTTCTAAATCACAGAACCAAGGGAGAGTTTTTGCCCTAACACAGCAAGAGGCTAGCCAATCTCCTTCTATGATCCAAGGTATTATTAAAATTAACAATTGTCTTGTGAATGCATTGTTTAATTCAAGTGCTAGCCACTCATTCATATCATATGATTGTGTTAAAAGGTTAGGGATGACTATTAATGTCTTGCCATATGATTTATCAATTTCTACCCCTACTGGCATGAAAATTGTGACCTCAGATGTTTGCCTTAATTGTATTGTCCAATTTAATCATTGTTACACTACCATTGATTTGATATGCATGCCATTTCATGAACTCGATGTCATTATTGGTATGAATTGGATGATTGCAAATCATGCTGTGCTTGATTGTACGCAAAAAGTTATTTCTGTTCCTAATTGTGGGACCATATCATGTACAAGGTCTAAGCTTGCTTTCTTGTCTACCGCCCAGGCTGAGAAATACTTGAGAAAGGGTTGTCAGGGATTTTTAGTTTTCTTTTCAGTTGAAGTAAAAGTTGAAGAGGGTATAGAAGAAATACCTATAGTAAGAGAATTCCCTGAAGTTTTTCCCACTGAAGTAAGTGGTATACCCCCTGATAGAGAAGTAGAGTTTGCAAGTGATCTAGTACCTGGGGCGGGACCTATTTCTAAAGCACCTTATAGGATGGCACCCACAGAGCTAGCTGAACTTAAAAGGCAAATAGAAGAATTTTTAGAAAAGCGACTCATTCGGCCTAGTGTCTCTCCATGGCGTGCTCCTGTTCTCTTTGTAAAGAAGAAAGATGGGAGTTTGAGATTATGTATTGATTATAGAGAATTAAACAAAGTAACAGTAAAGAACAAGTATCCCCTCCCAAGAATTGATGATTTACTTGATCAATTAGTAGGAGCATCTATATTTTCTAAAATTGATATAAGATCAGGATATCATCAATTGAGAGTCAAAGCCGAAGATATTCCTAAAACTGCTTTTAGAACAAGATATGGTCATTATGAATTCCTTGTTATGCCATTTGGCTTGACCAATGCACCGGCTGTTTTCATGGATTATATGAATAGAATTTTTAGGCTTTATTTAGATAAATTTGTTGTGGTCTTTATAGATGATATTTTGATTTATTCAAAGAATGTGAATGAGCATGAAGAGCATTTGAGAATAGTCCTTCAAATCTTGAAAGAAAAGAAATTGTTTGCTAAACTTAGTAAATGTGAATTTTGGCTTACAGAAGTCAAATTTTTAGGCCATGTTATCTCTCAAGAGGGGATCGCAGTAGATGCCAATAAAGTAGAAGCAGTTCTAAATTGGGAGAGGCCTAAAACAGTTACAGAAATAAGAAGTTTTCTAGGTTTGGCAGGCTATTATAGAAGATTTATTCCAGGCTTTTCTCAAATAGCTTTACCACTGACTAGATTGACTAGAAAAACAAAGCCATTTGTGTGGGACAATGAATGTGAAAGTAGTTTTCAAGAACTGAAACATAGGCTTACCTCTGCACCTGTTCTTATTATCCCTGATCCAAATTATGTTTTCATTACATATACAGATGCTTCTAAAAAAGGATTGGGATGTGTACTTATGCAACAAGGCATAGTTGTAGCTTATGCTTCAAGGCAATTGAAGCCACATGAAGAAAACTACCCCACTCATGACTTAGAACTAGCAGCGGTAGTGTTTGCTTTAATGATTTGGAGGCATTATTTATATGGTGCCAAAGTTGAAATATATACTGACCACAAAAGCCTGAAATATCTATTTGATCAAAAAGAGTTGAATATGAGACAAAGAAGGTGGTTAGAGTATTTGAAAGATTATGATGTAATCTTGAAGTACCACCCAGGAAAGGCAAAAGTAGTAGACGATGCATTGAGTCGAAAATCAATTCACATGGCCGTGATGATGATTAAGGAACATGATCTAATTGAATCATTTAGAGATATGAGTCTTACATGGGAAGTCCAATCAGGTAGGTTACTTTCTAGTGAGGTAAGAATTGAAAATGATTTAGTAAAGCAAATTAAGGGATTTCAAGAAAAGGATGATTACATACAAAAGATAAGAGAGCAAATAAAAGAAGGTAAAGCTCAGGAATTTAATTTGAAAAAGGATGATATAGTAAGATTTCATGAGAGAATTTGTATTCCTAATGATAATGGGTTAAAAAGTACAATTTTAGAAGAAGCTCACAAAAGCAAGTATACCATTCATCCTGGAGCTACCAAAATGTATCATGATTTGAAAAATATTTTCTGGTGGCCAGGAATGAAAGTAGATATTACAAACTTTGTATCTAGATGTTTAGCATGTCAAAAAGTGAAAGTTGAACATCAAAGGCCAGCTGGACTATTGCAACCACTAGACATTCCTGTATGGAAATGGGATAGTATATCAATGGATTTTATTATGGGATTGCCTAGGACTACTTCAGGATATGATGCTATCTGGGTCATAGTGGATAGATTGACAAAATCAGCCCATTTTCTTGCGATGAAATCCACTTATACATTAGATAGACTAGCCCAACTATATATTAAAGAGATTGTGAGGCTTCACGGGATTCCTAGTAGTATAGTTTCAGATAGAGATCCAAGGTTTACTTCCAATTTTTGGAAATCTTTACAAGAAGCATTAGGAACCAAATTGCGCTTTAGCACAGCTTATCACCCTCAAACAGATGGGCAAACAGAGAGAATAAATCAAATTTTAGAAGACATGTTGAGAGCTTGTGTCTTAGAACTTAAAGGAAACAGGGATACATATCTTGCATTAGCTGAATTTGCATACAATAATAGCTATCAATCTAGCATTTGTATGGCTCCTTTTGAAGCACTATATGGGAAGAAGTTTAGGTCGCCATTATGTTGGACCGAGTTAAGTGAAACACTTATAATAGGACCTGAGATAGTTGACCAAACCTCCAGGCAAATTGAGAATATAAGAAAGAATTTGATTGCGGCCCAAAGTAGACAAAAGAGTTTTGCAGATAGAAGAAGAAGGCCATTAGAATTCGAAGTAGGAGACCATGTTTTTCTTAAAGTATCTCCAGTCACTGGAGTTGGTCGCTCCATCAAAACAAGAAAGCTCAGTCCGAAATACCTTGGTCCATTTGAAATCTTAGCTAGAATTGGACCCGTAGCATACCGCCTAGCTTTTCCTCATAACTTAGCTCAAATTCACGATGTCTTTCATGTCTCCCAATTGAAAAAATATCAGCCTGACCCTTCACATATCATTGAATATGAAAATATTGCATTGCAAGACAATTTGTCTTTTGTAGTTTCACCAGATAGGATCATAGATGTGAAGATTAAACAGCTCAGAAATAAATCAATCCCTTTGGTGAAAGTGTTGTGGAAGGGTTTATCACCTGAAGAAGCCACATGGGAGATGGAATCTGATATGAAGCAGTAGTACCCTCACTTGTTTCACTGAGGTATGTTTAAATTTTGAGGACAAAATTTTTATTAAGGAAGGGTGAAATGTCATGACCCAAATTCTATAATAGAAGAAAATGATAAATTAAGAAGGGTTAGGGTAAAGTAAAGCAAAATGAGGTCATTTTAAGATGATATAGACCTCAAGGAATCTAGTTATGACCTTGAAATGTTTTAAATATGGTTCTACAATAATTTGTATTAAAGGTGGAAACTAAGGGTAAAATAGTAATTTTTACCCGATAGAAATTATTCTGAGCATATTTATATTATTTAGAGGCCATGAGGATTTTTCTCATATCCAAATTTACTTATATAGGAATTTAATTAGAAGTTTTTAATTTAAGAAAGAAAAAAAAATGGTTTAAGGACAAGATGGCCATTTATAATGGCAAAATTGTAATTTTTGACAACTTTAGGCCTAATAAGTCAAGAAGCTCCTTCTTTCTTCTCCATTCAGCATTCTCACGCCATTTTTGGGCTGGAAAGAACGAGCAAGAAGTTGTAGAAGCTTTGGAGAAGAAGAAGGGAAAGAAAAGCCAAAAAGGGTAAGAAACCTTCACTTTTTCACCTCTTCATAGTTGGCAAAGTTGCTCTACTCCTCAAGAGCTTTCTTTTCATCTAAATTTCAGTCCCAAACTCTAAATTTGAAGGAGAATTTCGTGCAAAGTGAAGCACTAATTTGGAGAAGCAATAGCAAAGGGAAGAAGAGGTATGTTAGCCATGAAAAACTACATGTATATCTCAAGGAAAAAGCATGGCTAAGGGGTTAAACTTGAATGTAATAAAAGTAGGGTTTAAGAGGAAATTTTTTATGAATAAAATATAGGTTCTTACAAGTTTCTTAGATGTTTGAACAACTCCTTCAATAGCCAAATATGTTAGACTTTAACTAGATTCTCCAAAAAGCCTTCAAATATGACAAATATGAAAAGATAAGGTTTATGGAAAATTTGAGAAATATGATTTTTTTTAAGGAATACATCCATGATTAGATAAGTATTATGAAATCCTTCTTAGCTGAAAAGAGTTGAAATATGCTAGCTTCAAGAACTAACCCAATTATAAACCATTATGTCAAGACAAGGAAAGTAATGAGTTTAAGGGTCAAAATTATGATAAGATTGATAATAAATTCCATGTGAATTTAGGGACTTGTTTTTGTCAAGTGAGCCAACCTAAAGATAAAGTGGGAAGGAAATCTTGCCATTGTCAAGAAAAGCTAAGAGAAAGAGAAGCTTGAGTATAAGGTAGCTACTTTCCATTCCTTATGTGCTATGTGTGTGTTTGTGGTATGCATACTTGATATTCTATATGCTTATGATGTATGATATTATGAAGGGTTTGGATGAGCTAAGTCCTACCCTAGGTTATGTAACATGAATATTGTTTAGAAGGGTTTGGATGAGCTAAGTCCTACCCTAACTCATCTGAGGTGTATGATGCAATGAAGGGTGTGGATGAGCTAAGTCCTACCCTAACTCATGTGAGGAGTAAGATGTAATGAAGGGCTTGGATGAGCTAAGTCCTACCCTTGTATCTTAGTTGATGAGTTTTGGCCATAACTCAACTATTTGCATGATGATTTTAGCATGAAACATGAATTGTGTTTGAGATACTCTTGTATGTATTATTTTCCCATACATGCCATAGTGTTTTTGGAATGTAGAGTTAGCTACTGAGACTCTATGTCTCAACAAGAAATTCTACAAACATTTTCAGGTGAAGCAAGTAAAGGAAAGCAAAAAGATGTGGCTCCATAATCTTCTTGATGTATAACTTAGGAAAATCGTATAAGTAGAAAGAGGATTTGCTCATTTTTATGTAACTAATGTATACTTTTGAGCAAGATGTAGATGTAGATGACTTATATGTAAACTTAATGTAAATTATACAAATGCTAACTATGGTAGCTAGATATATGAATCAAGTAACCAACTCACTAGAAAGTGGTTACTTTGAAGGAACTTGAGGTATGATTTTGGTAACTAGGCTATGTTAGGACTAAAGGAGTATGAAATGATACTATTTGACTTATAAGAGATGTGTTAATGGGGTGAAATGTGATGTAATTGATGCATCTAGCAAGATATGTAAATGCTTAGGCTTGAATAGTACCATTCCCAAGGGGTTTGCAAAAGTTCATCTAACCATATTAGAAATTTCAATTTACTTGTTTGGACAAGTTTTATTATGTATTAGATGGCTATATAAGGAATAAACATGGTTAGAATAGACCAATCTCAAATTTTGGCATGTTGACACCCAAAGGATGAATTTTTGGACTTCATTGTGAGGGACAAAGGAAAATGTGAAAATCATATTTAATGAGCGCCAAAAATGATGAAATTTGGCAGACTAAAACTAGATATATGAAAGATTATTATTGCCAAATTTTATTAATTTCGGAATTTTATAGGTACCCTTTTGGCAGACCTGAAATTCAGGGAATTATGCAGAAAAGTTTTCTGATTTTCATATTTTCACATAGATGTTGAGGTACCAAATGAAGGATTTAAGGGCTTTAATTTTATATGTGGAAACATAAGACCCTTTTCAAATGATCTGGAAAGTTTCAAGTTGTTAGGAGCTCATTTGATATTGTTTTGGTAAGTTTTTCCCCATTTGTGGTCTGTTGTCAAGCCATTTCAAATGGCTACTGTTTTGCTAGTGTTTAAGAGACCAAAAGTTCGAATTTTGAGCTGAACTTTGGTAGTCATCTAGATATCATATTCGTGTGTATGCCATAAAAATTTAAGAATTTTTGGAGCTTTACAGAATAAATTATAGGTTTACAAATTTGGTTAATTTACTAAAGAAATAGTACCAACATCCAGAATTTTATAGTTCCATTAAGTTTTGATACTTTTTCACTTGATTGGTTCCATATTGATGAGAAACGTTAAATAACATCATTTAGATGATGTTAAGTATCATGGTGTTACAGTTTAAATTTTCGGGTTATGGGTTTATGGTCTGGGATTTAGGGCTTAAGGTTTAGGATTTGGGGTTTTGAATTTAGAGTTAAGGGTTTACGATTTACGGTTTGGGATTGAGCGTTTAGGGTATAGGTTTTAGGGTTAGGGGTTTTGGATTAAGCATTTAGGGTTTAGGGTTCAAGGTTTAGCGTATTGGGTTTATCGTTTACGGTTTATGTTTGGGGTTTACAGTTTAGGGTTTAGGGATTAGGGTTTTAGATTTTGGGTATAGGGTTTAGGGTTTAGGGTGTGGCGGTTTAGGGTTTAGGGTTTTCAATTTAAGATTTAGGGTTTAGGGATTTGGGTTTGAGGTTTTGGATGTAGAATAAAGGGTTTAGGGTTTAGGGTATTGGTTTTAGGGTTTAGGGTTTGGGGTTTAAGGTTTAGGGTTTAGGGTTTTAGATTTTGGGTTTACGGTTTAAGGCTTACGGTTTAGGGTTTTAGTTTTAGGGTTTAGGGTTTGGCATTTAGGGTTTGTTGTTCAAGGTTTAGGGTTTACGGTTTATAGTTTTGGCTTTAGGCTTTAGGGTTTAGGGTTTAGGGTTTAGGATTTACGATTTAGCTGTTAGGGTTTAGGGTTTAAGGTTATGATTTAGGGCTTAGAGTTTAGTGTTTTTGGTTTAGGGTTCAGGGTTTAGGGTTTGGATATAGGGTTTAGAGTTTAGGGTTTAGGGTTTTGTGTTTAGGGTTTACAATTTGTTGTTTACAGTTTACAGTTTACGATTTTGGATTTAGGGTTTAGGGTTTAGAATTTTGGATTTAGGGTGTACAATTTAACATTTAGGGTTTAAGGTTTAGGGTTTAGGGTTTACAGTTTCGCATTTACGGTTTAAGGTTTAGCATTTAAATTTAGGTTTTAGGGTTTACAGTTTTGAGTTTTGGGTTTAGGGTTTGCGGTTTTGGATTTCGAGTTTAGGGTTTAGGGTTTGGATTGAACATTTAGGGTTTAGGGTTTAGGTTTTGGGGTTTGGAGTTTTAGATTTAGGGTTTAGGGTTTAGGGTTTAGGGCTTAGGGCTTAAGGTTTACAGTTTATGGTTTAGGGTTTAGCATTTGGCATTTAGGGTTTAGAGTTTTGGGTTTATGGGTTTTGGATTTAGAGTTTAGGGTTTCAGGTTTAGGGTTTGGCATTTATGGTTTAAAGTTTAGGGTTTAGGATTTGAAATTTAGGTTTTGTGGTTTTAGGGTTTAGGGTCTAGGGTTTAGGGATTAAGCTTTAGGGTTTAGGGTTTAGGGTTTGGCGTTTAGGGTTTAGGATTTAAAGTTTAGGTTTTAGGGTTTTTGCGTTTAGGATTTAGGATTTAGGATTTAGGGTTTAAGGTTTAGGGTTTAGGATTCGGGGCTCAGTGTTTGAGGTTTTGGATTTAGGGTTTAGGGTTTTGGATTTTTGGTTTAGGGTTTGTCATTTAGGGTTTAGTGTTTAGTGTTTAGGGATTAGGATTTAGGGTTTAGGGTTTCGGGTTTCGAGTTTAGGGTTTAAGGTTAAGAGTTTGAGGTTTTGGGTTTAGAATTCAAAGTTTAGGGTTTTAGATTTTAGGTTTTGTGTTTGGCGTTTAGAGTTTAGGGTTTAGGGTTTGTTGTTTAGGGTTTAGCATTTACGGTTCAGGGTTTAGGGTTTAGGGTTTAAGATTTAGGATTTATGATTTAGGGTTTAGGGTTTGGCGTTTAGGGTTAGGTCTTAGGGTTTACAGTTTTTGGTTTTGGGTTTAAGGTATAGGGTTTAGAGTTTGGGCTTTTGGATTTAGAGTGTAGGGTTTGGATTCAGCGTTTAGGGTTTAGAGAATCGGGTTTAAGGTTTTAGATTTTTGGTTAAGGGTTTGGTGTTTAAGGTTTAGGGTTTATTGTTTAGGGTTTATGGTTTAGGGTTCTGGGTCTAGGGTTTTGGGTTTAGGGTTTAAGATTTAGGGTTTAGGATTTATGGTTTAGGATACAAGGCTTATAGTTTAGTGTTTAGGGTTTTCGGTTTGGGGTTTTCGGTTTAGGGTTTAGGGTTTTAGTTTTAGGGTTTACGGTTTGGGATTCAGCATTTACGGTTTTGGGTTTGGCTTTTTGATTTAGAGTTTAGGGTTTGGGGATTTGGGTTTACCGTATTGGGTTTATGGTTTAGTGTTTTTGGTTTAGGGTTTAAGGTTCAGGGATTAGGGTTTCAGATTTTGGGATTACTGTTTCAGTTTTAGGGTTTGGTGCTTAGGGTTTAGGGTTTAGGGTTTACGATTTATGGTTTAGGGTTTACGGTTCAAGGTTTTGGATATAGAGTTCAGGGTTTAGGGTTTAGGGTTTTAGATTTTAGGTTTAGGGTTTGGCATTTAGAATTTACGGTTTGTTGTTTAGGGTTTAAGGATTTGGGTTTTGGGTTTAGGGTTTAGAGTTTGGATTCAGGGTTTAGGGTTCAAGGTTTGGGGTTTTGGATTTAGAGTTTAGGGTTTTGGATTTATGGTGTAGAGTTTAGGATTTAGGGTTTAGGGTTCAGGGTTTGGGGTTTTGAATTTAGAGTTTAAGGTGTAGGGTGTAAGGTTTGCGATATTGGGTTTAAGGTTTAGGGTTTAGGGTTTCGGGTTTCGAGTATAGGGTTTCGGATTTTGGGTTTAAGGTTTGCACTTTAAGGCTTAGGGTTTGTTGTTTAGGGTTTACGATTTAGGGGTTAGGGTTTAGGGTTTTGGCTTTTGGCTTTTGGGTTTCGGATTTTAGATTTTGGGTTTAGGGTTTGGTTTTTAGGGTTTAGGGTTTAGGGTTTAGCATATTGGGTTTAGCGTTTAGGGTTTAGGGTTCAGCCTTTAGGGTTTAGGGTTTAGGGTTTAGGGATTAAGGTTTTAGATTTTGGGTTTACGGGTTAGGGTTTAGGGATATTGGCATTTAGGGTTTAGGATTTAATGTTCAGGGTTTAGGGTTTAGGGTTTAGGGTTTAGGGTTTTGGATTTAGAGTTTAGGGTTTAGGGTTTATGTTTTATGGTATGGGGTTTAGGGTTTAAGGTTTTAGATTTTGGGTTAAGGGTTTGGTGTTTAGGGTTTCGAGTATAGGGTGAGGATTTATGGTGTTGGATTTAGGGCTTGGGGTTTAGGTTTTAGGGTTTGTTGTTTAGGATTTAGGGTTTAAGGTTTAGGGTTTTGGGTTTAGGGTTTAGTATTTAGGATTTAGAATTTAAGGTTTAAGGTTTAGGATTGAGGATTTAGGGTTTAGTGTTTACGGTTTAGGGTTTACTATTTACGGTGTATGGTTGAGGGTTTAGGGTTTAGGATTTTGGCTTTAGGGTTTGGGGATTAGGGTTTGGGGTTTTGGATTTAGATTTTAGGGTTTAGGGATAAGGGTTTAGGGTTTTGATTTAGCGTTTAGGGTTTATGGTTTATGGTTTAGGGTTTAGGGTTTGGGATTCAGGATTTTAGCTTAGAGTTTAAGGTTTAGTGTTTAAGGCTTAGGATTTAGGGTTTAGGGTTTTAGATTTTGCGTTTAGGGTTTGGCATTTAGGGTTTAAGGTTTAGGGTTTGTTGTTTAGGGTTTTCAGTTTAGTGTTTAGGATTTAGCGATTAGGGTTTAGGATTTAGGGTTTAGGGTTTATGGTTGATGGTTGATGGTCTAGTGTTTAGGGTTCTGGGGTTTTGGATTTAGAATTTAGGCTTTAGGGTTTAGGGTTTTGGATATAGAGTTTAAGGTTTAGGGTTCAGGGTTTTAGATTTGACGTTTAGGGTTTAGCGTATTGGGTTTAAGGTTTGGGGTTTATAGTTTTGGATTTAGGGTTTCGGGTTTACGGTTTAGGATTTTAGGTTTATGGTTTAGGGTTTTTTGTTTCGGGTTTAAGGGTTAGGGTCTACGGTTTAGGGGTTAGGATTTACGATTTACGATTTAGCGTTTAGGTTTTCGAATTTAGGGTTTAGGGTTTAAGGTTTAGGGTTTTTGTTTTAGGGATCAGGGTTTGGGATTTTGCATTTAGAATTTAGGGTTTAGGGTTTCGAGTTCCAGATATAGAGTTTAGGGTTTTGGATATAGAGTTTAGGGTTTAGGGTTGTGGATATAGGGTTTAGCGTTTATTGTTTACGGTTTAGGGTTTGGGTTTTCGGATTTTGGGTTGGTGTTTTGGATTTAAAGTTTCGTGTTTAGGGTTTAAGGCTTAGGATTTAGGGTTTTAGATTTAGGGTTTAGGGTTTGGCATTTAGGGTTTACGGTTTATATTAGGGTTTTGTTTTCTTTGTTTTAGGATTTAGGATTTAGCATTTAGGGTTTAGGATTTAGGGTTTTAGGTTTTGGGTTTTGGGTTTTGGGATTTTGGTTTAGGGTTCAGAGTTTGGGGTTTTGGATTTAGAATTTAGAGTTTAGGGTTTAGGGTTTTAGATATAGGGTTTAAGGTTTAGGGTTTAGGGTTTAGGGTTTTAGACTTTAGTTTTTAGATTTAGGGTTCAGGGTTTACAATTTAGGGTTTAAGGTTTATTGTTTAGGGTTTTGGGATTTGGGTTTTGGGTTTAGGATTTAGGATTTAGCTTTCAGGGTTTAGGATTTACGGTTTAGGGTTTGTGGTTTAGAGTTTAGTGGTTTTGGTTTAGGATTCACGGTTTGCAGTTTAGGACTTAGGGTTTAGGGTTTAGGGTTTAGCATTTTAGATTTTCGGTTTAAGGTTTGGCATTTAGGGTTTAGGGTTTGGTGTTTAGGGTTTATGATTTACGGTTTTGGATTTAGGGTTTAGGGTTTAGGGTTTAGAATGAAGGATATAAGGGTTACAGTATAGGGTTTAGGGTTTAAGGTTTAGGCTTTCCAGTTTGGCTTTTACGCTTTAGGGTTTAGGATTTAAAGTTTAGGTTTTAGGGTTTACAGTTTTGGGTTTCTTCTTTAGGGTATAGGGTTTAGGGTTTGCGGTTTTGGATTTAGAATTTAGGGTTTAGGGATTAGATTCAATGTTTAAGGTTTAGGGTTTAGGGTTTAGGGTTTGTTGTTTTGGATTTAGAGTTTAGGGTTTAGGTTTAGGGTTTACGGTATTGGGTTTAGGGTTTAGGGTTTACAGTTTAGGGTTTAGGGTTTAAGATTTAGGGTTTAAGGTTTCGGGTTCGGGGTTTAGGGTTTTAGATTTTGGGATCAGGGTTTGGTGTTTAGGGTTTATTGTTGAGGGTTTAAATTTTCGGGTTGAGGATTTATGGTTTAGGATTTAGGGCTTAGGATTTAGGTTTTAGGGTTTAGGGTTTAGGGTTTTGAATTTAGAGTTAAGGGTTTTCGAGTTACGGTTTGGGATTCAGCATTTAGGGTTTAGTGTTTGGGGTTTTGGATTTATGAGTTTAGGGTTTAGGGTTCAGGGTTTAGCGTATTGGGTTTATCATTTAGGGTTTATTGTTTGGGGTTTACAATTTAGGGTTTAGAGATTAGGGTTTTAGATTTTGGGTTTAGGTTTAGGGTTTGGGGTTTAGCATTTAGGGTTTAAGGTTTAGGGTTTACGATTTACGATTTACGGTTTACAGTTTAGGTTTCAAGTTTTTGGATATAGAATTTAGTGTTTGGGGTATCGGGTTTAAGGTATTGGGTTTAGGGATTAGGGTTTGGGGTTTAGGGTTTAGGGTTATGGTTTAGCATTTTAGATTTTGTTTTTAAGGTTTCTAGCTTAGGGTTTAGGGTTTTAGATTTCGGGTTTAGGGTTTGGCGTTTAGGGTTTACGGTTTAAAGTTTAGCGATTTGGCTTTGGGGTTTTGGGTTTTGGGTTTAGGATTTGGGATTTAGCATTTAGGGTTTAGGATTTAGGGTTTAGGGTTTATGATTTTGGGTTTATGGTTTAGGGTTAGGGTTCAAGGTTTGGGGTTTTGGATTTAGATTTAGGGTTTAGGGTTTAGGGTTTTGGGTACAGAGTTTAGGGTTTACAGTTTACGGTTTAGGGTTTTAGATTTTAGATTTTAGGTTTAGGGTTTGCAATTTAGGGTTTAGGGTTTAAGGTTTAGGGTTTATGGTTTAAGGTTTGGGTTTTAGGGTTTAGGGTTTAGGGTTTAGGATTTAGGATTTAGCATTTAGGGTTTAGGATTTAGGCTTTAGGGTTATGGTTTAGTGTTTAGAGTTTAGTGTTTTTGGTTTAGGGTTCAGGGTTTCGGGTGTTGGACTCAGAATTTAGGGTTTAGGGATTTGGATATATAGTTTAGGGTTTTAGATTTTAGGTTTAGGGTTTGGCGTTTAGGGTTTACGATATGTTGTTAAGGGTTTTGAATTTAGGATTTAGGGTTTATAGTGTAGGGTTTAAGGTTTAGGGTTTAGGGTTTACAGTTTGGCGTTTACAGTTTAGTGTTTACGATTTAATGTTTAGGTTTTAGGGTTTACAGTTTAGGGTTTGCGGTTTTGGAGTTAGAGTTTATGGTTTAGGGTTTGGATTCAACCTTTAGGGTTTAGGGTTTCGGGTTTAGGCTTTACGGTATTGGGTTTAGGGTTTAGGGTTTAAGGTTTAGGGTTTAAGGCTTAGGGTTTAGGGTTTAAGGTTTAGGGTTTCGGGTTTAGGGTTTAGGGTTTGTTGCAGAGGGTTTAAGGTTTTGAGTTTAGGTTAATGGTTTAGGATTTACGGCTTTGGGTTTAGAGTTTAGGGTTTAGGGTTTGGGGTTTTGGATTTAGAGTTAAGGCTTTACGAGTTATGATTTGGGATTCAACTTTTAGTGTTTAGGGTTTGGGGTTTTGGATTTAGAATATATAGTTTAGGGTTTAGCGTATTGGGTTTATGGTTTGGGTTTAGGGTTTAGGGTTTAGAGATTAGGGTTTTAGATTTTGGGTTTAGGGTTTGGCATATTGGGTTTAGGGTTTAGGGTTTACGATTTATGATTTAGGGTTTTGGGTTTTGGGTTCAAGGTTTTGGATATAGAATTTAGAATTTAGGGTTTAGGTTATTGGGTTTAGGGTTTAGGGTTTGGAGTTTGGGATTTAGGGTTTAGGGTGTTATATTTTGGGTTTAAGGTTTAATGTTTAGGGTTTGTTGTTTACGGTTTAGGGTTTTGGGTTTTGTGTTTAAGGTTTAGTATTTAGGATTTAGAATTTAGGGTTTAGGGTTTAGGGCTTAGGGTTTTGGATTTAGGATTTAGGATTTAGGATTTAGGGTTTACGGTTTATGATTTAGGGTTTAGAGTTTAGGGTTTGGGGTTTTGGATTTAGAGTTTAGGGTTTAGGGTTTCGATTCAGCATTTAGGGCTTACAGATTAGGATTTAGGGTTTGGGGTTTGGGATTTAGATTTTGGGTTCAGGGTTTGGTGTTTACGATTTAGGGATTAGGGTTTAGGATTTAAGATTTAGGGTTTAGCGTTTAGGGTTTAGGGTTTAGCTTATTGGTTTTATGATGTAAGGCTTTGAGTTCGGGGTTTAGAGTTTAGGCTTTAGGGTTTAGGGTTTCGAGTTTTGGGTTTAGGGTTTTGGCTTTTGTGTTTAGGGTTTGGGGTTTTGGATTTGGAGTTTAGGGTTTAGGTTTTGGGTTTGGCATTAGGGTTTAGGATTGAAAGTTTAGGTTTTAGGGTTTTTGATTTAGGGTTTTGGGTTTAATCTATAGGGTTTAGGGTTTAAGGTTTAGTGTTAAGGGTTTAGGGTTTGCAATTTAGGGTTTAGGGCTAAGGATTTAATGTTCAGGTTTTAGGGTTTACGATTTTGGGTTTGGGGTTTAGGGTTTGCGGTTTTGGATTTAGAGTTTAGGGTTTGGAGTTTTGTATATTGATTAAGCATTTAGGGTTTAGGGTTTAGGGTTTCGAGTTTTCGATTTAGAGTTTAGGGTTTGGCGTTTAGGGTTTACGGTATTGGGTTTAGGGTTTAGGGTATGGGGTTTAGGGTTTAGGGTATGGGGTTTAGGGATTAGGGTTTTAGATGTTACGTTAAGGGTTTGTTGGTTAGGGTTTAGGGTTTAGGGTTTGTTGTTTAGGGTTTAGGGTTTAGGTTTCAGGGTCTCGGGTTTTGGGTTTAGGGTTTAGGGATTAGGATTTATGGTTTAGGATTTAGGGCTTAGGGTTTACAGTTTAGGGTTTTGGATTTGGGGTTTAGGGTTCAGGGTTTAGGTTTTAGCGTATTGGGTTTAGGGTTTACGGTTTGGCATTTAGGATTTAGGGTTTAGGGTTTCAGGTTTAGGGTTTTCGGATTAGAGTTTGGGTTTTTGGATTTAGAGTTTAGGATTTAGGGATTAGGGTTTTGGGTTTGGACTCAGGGTTTAAAGTTTAGGGTTTAGGGTTTGGGATTTAGGATTTTGGGATGGTGTTTTGGATTTAGAGCTTAGGTTTTAGGGTTTAAGGCATAGGGTTTGGGGTTTAGGGTATAAGGTTTTAGATTTTGGGTTTAGGGTTTGTCTTTTAGGGTTTAGGGTTTGTTGTTTAGGGTTTACGATTTAGGGTTTAGGGTTTAGGGTTTAGGGTTTAGGGTTTAGGATTTAGGATATAGCATGTAGGGTTTAGGATTTAATGTTTAGCATTTAGGGTTTATGGTTTAGGGTTTAGGGTTTTTGGTTTAGGGTTTAGGGTTTGAGGTTTTGAATTTAGAATTTAGGGTTTAGGGTTTAGGGTTTTTGATATAGATTTTAGGGTTTACGGTTTTAGCTTTTAGATTTTAGGGTTAGGGTTTAGAGTTTTTGGTTTAGCGTTTTGGATTTAGGGTTTAGTGTTTAGGATTTAGGGTTTACAGTTTACAGTTTAGGTTTTAAGGTTTAGGGTTTAGAGTTTAGGGTTTAGGGTTTAGGGTTTAGGATTTATAGGCTTTAGGATTTACGGTTAAGGGTTTTGGGTTTAGGGCATAGGGTTTATAGTTTACGGTGTGCCATTTTAGATTTAGAGTTTAGGGTTTAGGGTTTAGGGTTTTGATTCCACATTTAGGGTTTAGGGTTTAGGATTTTATTATTAGAGTTTGAGGTTTAGGGTTTACAGTATTAGGTTTAGGGTTTTGGATATAGGGTTTAGGGTTTAGGGTTTAGGGTTAAGGATTTATGGTTTAGGATATAGGGATTAGGCTTTATGTTTTAGGGATTAGGATTTAGGGTTTTGGGTTTTGGGAATCGCATTTAGGGTTTCGGGTTTTGGATTTAGAGTTAAGGGATTACGGTTTACGGTTTTGGATTCAGTGTTTAGGGTTTAGGGTTTGGGATTTTTGATTTAGAGTTTAGCTTTAGGGTTTACGGTTTAGCATATTGGGTTTATTGTTTAGAGTTTATCGTTATGGGTTTAGGGTTTAGGGTTTAGATATTGGGTTTACGATTTTGGGTTTTGGGTTTACGGTTTAGGTTTCAAGATTTTGGATATAGAATTTAGGGTTTAGGGTATTGGGTTTATGGTTCTAGGTTTCGTGTTTAGGGTTTCGGGTTCTAGATTTTGCATTTAGGGTTTAGGGTTTAGGGTTTATTGTTTAGGGTTTTGGGTTTTGGGTAAAGGGTTTAGGGTTTAAAGTTTAGGATTTAAGTTTTAGGGTCTAGGGTTTAAGGTTTAGGGTTTAGCATTCAGGGTTTGGGGTTTTGGGTTTAGAGTTAGGGTTTAGGGTTTAGGGTTAGGGGTTTAAGGCTTAGGGTTTAGGTTTTATGGTTTATGGTTTGCGATTTAGGTTTTGATGTTTAGGGTTTAGGGTTTAGGGTTTATGGGTTTTGGATTTAGAGTTGAGGGTTTATGGTTTGGCATTTAGGGTTTAAGGTTTAGGATTTAAGATTTAAAGTTTAGGTTTTAGGGTTTATGATTTAGGGTTTTGGGTTTATGGTATAGGGTTTAGGGTTTAGGGTTTAAGGTTTAAGGTTTAGGGTTTATGGTTTGGCATTTAGGGTTTAGGGTTTAGCATTCAGCTTTGGGGTTTTCGATTTGGGATTTAGGGTTTAGGGTTTCGATTCAGTATTTAGGGCTTAGGGTTTAGGGTTTGGGGTTTAGGGTTTAGGGTTTGGGATTTAGATTTTAGGTTTAGGGTTTGGTGTTTAGGGTTTAGGGATTAGGGTTTGGGGTTTAGGGTTTAGGGTTTAGGGTTTAGGATTTAAGATTTAGGGTTTAGGGTTTAGAATTTACCGTATTGGTTTTATGGTGTAGGGTTTAGAGTTCAGGGTGTACAATTTAAGGTTTAAGGTTTAGGGTTTAGGGTTTAAGATTTTGTGTTTAGGGTTTTAGGTATAGGGTTTGGGATTTTGGATTTAGGGTTTAGGGTTTAGGGTTTGGCATTTAAGGTTTAGGATTTATTGTCTAGGTTTTATCGGTTACAATTTAGGGTTTTCGGTTTATGGTATAGGGGTTAGGGTTTTAGGTTTAGGGTTTAGGGTTTCGCGTTTTAGGTTCAGGGTTTAGAATTTAAAGTTTAGGTTTTAGTGTTTACGATTTAGGGTTTTGGGTTTAGAGTTTGCGGTTTTGGATTTAGAGTTTAGGGTTTAGTGTTGTGGGTTTGGTCTCAACATTTAAGGTTTAGGATTTAGGGTTTCGGGTTTTGGATTTAGAGTTTAGGGTTTACGGTATTGGGTTTAGGGTTTAGGGTTTAGGGTATGGGGTTTAGGGTTTATGGTTTTAGTTGTTAGGTTAGGTTTGGTGGTTAGGGTTTAGGGTTTAGGGTTTAGGATTCAGGGTCTAGGGTTTTGGATTTAGGGTTTAGGATTTAGGATATAGGGTTTATGGTTTTGGGTTTGGGGTTTAGGGTTTAGGGTTTTGAATTTAGAGTTTATGGTTTAGGGTTTAGCCTATTGGGTTTAGGGTTCAGGGTTTTGGGTTTGGCATTTAGGGTTAAGGGTTTAGGATTTAGGGTTTTGGGTTACGGGTTTAGGGTGTAGGATTTTTGGTTTAGGGTTTTGGGATTAGAGTTTGGAGTTTTGGATTTATAGTTTAGGGTTTAGGGATTAGGGTTTAGGGTTTGGATTCAGGGTTTAGGGTTTGGGATTTAGGATTTTAGGTTGGTGTTTTGGATTTAGCGTTTAGGGTTTAAGGCTTAGGGTTTGGAGTTTAGGGTTTAAGGTTTTAGATTTTGGGTTTAGGGTTTCGCGTTTAGGGTTTAGGGTTTGTTGTTTAGGGTTTACAATTTTGGGTTTAGGGTTTATGGTTTAGGAATTAGGATTTAGCGTGTAGGGTTTAGGATTTAGGGTTTAGCGTTTAGGGTTTATTGTTTAGCGTTTACGGTTTTGGGTAGGGTTCAGGGTTTGCGGTTTTGAATTTAGAATTTAGGATTTAGGGTTTAGGGTTTTGGATATAGGCACTACAACAAAAACAAGTCTTTAGCCACGGTCACAACATGCCTCTAACGGCGGTTGAGCGACCGTCGCCAAACGAATTTTCTATTTTTTTGTTTTGTTTGTAACATTCATACTCAACCTATTCAAGAGTTTGCACACCAATAAATAAACTCCAACAAGAATTACAATAAATAAATCAAATCTAATAGAATTTGAGGTAACTTGAACACTACTAATAAAGTTTGGCCAAATGACTCTTTTGGTCCTCAACGTTTGCATCAAGTTTAATATTGGTCCTCAACGTTTCAAAAAGTTATTTTTGGTCCTCAACGTTTTTATTTTGGTCAAAATTGGTCCTCCAGCATAACTCCGTCTGATTTTTTTTGTTAAATGCTGACGTGGAAGGCTTATGTGGCACACCCTCTCTCCTACGTGTCATATTTAGATGATATGACACCAACTCTCACTCCAATTCAACAAAACGACGCTGTTTTGCATCACTTCTCTCTCACTCCAACTCAGTAAAACGGCGTCGTTTTGCTGAGTTGGAGTGAGAGAGGGTGTCATATCATCAAAATATGACACGTAGGAGAGAGAGTGTGCCACATAAGCCTTCCACGTTAGCATTTAACAAAAAAAATCAAACGGAGTTATGTTGGAGGACCAATTTTGACCAAAATAAAAACGTTGAGGACCAAAAATAACTTTTTGAAACGTTGGGGACCAATATTAAACTTAGTGCAAACGTTGAGGGCCAAAAGAGTCATTTGGCCAATAAAGTTTCAACTGCATATATATAAACTCAAAATAAAGTCTTGACAATATAATTCCCAATCTCAAAATATAAAGTATACATTAATAGCATTTAAATAGGTTAGTACTAATATCAAAATACAACTAATTAAATATGACTAACATCAAAATAGAACTACATCATTTAACTGTGAATAACTACATCAATATATAGGATCATGGATCATGACTAGCTCCATATGATCGTCGACGTGATGCTTCTGCGCTGCCTACATCAGGTGGCACCTGTAATTAGAAAAAGAAAGGCAGTTAGATTTGATAATAATGTCTAGTGTCTATTTTAACATTGTTGTAAAGTTATGTTACTTGTGTTGGAGGACATGGAACCTCGCAAACAATCACAGGTGGTATTGTTACTCCCATGTGATCAACTAAATTCTTGACCATGTGATATTGTTGAGCTTTCACCATTTGACGCTCCTTTTCTAGAGCTTCAAACTTTTCTTTCATATGAGCTTGCTCCATTTCACGCTCCTTTTTTAGAGCTTCTAATTCGTCTTTCACAGAACTTAGCCCAGATTGCAAGGATCCTTCATTTGAATGTCCACTACATGTAGAACTAAAATTTAAGTCGTTGAACCGATATTTGGGTAGTCCAAAAACTTGAGAAGGGCATGGACCTAGTCCAAGCCCTCGAACTCGTCCAGAATGCTCCTTGCCTAGCACTTGCTCCAATGCATCATCTGATGAAACCACACCAGTGTATGACTCTAAAGATTCTTGCTCACAAAGCTTTTCTGAAACTTTTTCCTAAAATTTCAAACATAATTGAGGATTGATACAAGTACTTACATTAATTCTTGGACATATGGTCATATTTAGTAATAAATACAATGCAGGAAGTAATAAACCATACAAGAAATCATACATCAAATCCAAGAAAAAATACAAACTAGAAATTAAAGTCATTTATCAATAAGTAATCAGACATGGTACTTCTCCAGCAATTGTCTTTTTTACCATATCAGAATTATCAATCAAATGAACAGAACACCAAAGTAGTTTAGAACAATCAGTTTCAAAAGCAAAATTCAACATGAAGATACAATAAGAGCAATCATTAAAACTAAAGTAGTTTAGATAAAGAACATCAATCAACTCCTAAGGTATTTCAAAACAAACTACTGATATTTTGGTGACTCTAAACTTGAATGTTCCAAGTTTTAGCCTTTCTTCATGTGACAGCCATCAAGCTAAGCAACTAACAATCACCCAACCAGCAGAATTTAAAACAAGTAAACAACCTTTAAAAGTTCGATTCTCAGAACAAAGGCAAAATCATAACATCTAGCTTTCAAAGCAAAAAGATTAGAGCAAAAAGATTTAAACTCAAAATACATTACCACAGTTGTTCTGGCATCCTCACTAATATAACTTGCATCCTTTTTTCTGTGGGTTGCAATGAATAGCTCAGCTTGACTCACTGGTCGGCCTTTTTTTATTTCCTACAAATCAAGATAAAATCACATTGTTTAACATTTAAAAAAAAACTAGTAACTAATATATAGACCAACAAATCTTTAAATCACCATTTCATTCTTCCTTCTCCCGTTGCTTTTGGAACCACCCGTGTGAGGAAATTTTGATTTCTTCCGATTCTCTTGATTCTGAATGCACATCTCCTAAATGAAAGACAAATAAAATTAATCTTGATATATAAAAACAAAATTAGTTTACAAGTAAGTTATATATGAAATCTTACAATGCATTTGTCACTTAGACGGTAGTCAACAAAGGTATTCCACTGGTCTTGGGGTACATTTGGAGGACGTGCTTTCATGATCTCGTCTCTTGAAGTTTTTTATTACCCCGGATAGCTTACTTCTATAATCCCTTCTTTTATCCCTTAACGATCTCCAAGCCCACTTTAATCCATTACGTGCTGAAAATGCAATCTTACTCTGAATTTAAAACCATTAAAACGTTAATTACAAGCAATTGGTTAAAAAAAAAGACGAAGAATGAAAAATCCACTTCATACCTCAATGAGTGAAACTGCATCATTAAAATATTGTTCAGGCACTTCCTTCCAATTACAGAAGTTCAGAGGAATCAACTTACAATCCGTAGCCATATTTCCCAACCAGAATCGAATTAAACCTCCAGCAGCACCAATTCCTTGCCCAAATTCATTAACTTGACAAATCACCTTCTTTCCCCTTGGTAAGTTCCACAAATTCTTTGCCTTCATCCTCTCTTGTGTAATAAGTCGATTTTCATCTTCCATGCATAACATAAAATAAAATAATAACAAAAATATATATTGTAATAGATCAATAAAAATATATTCAAATTGGATACTTACGAATAATGTCCACTGTCCAGTCTTTGTTCAAACCTTGTTCTTCACTGGAAACTCGTACAGATGCAACTTCAGCAGAATTCACATTTTCCTGTTGGGAAGAACTACCAACAGGTTCTGTAGGAGGAGCAGCTACTGCTGCAGGTGGGGCATGAACTCGAGCAGAATTCACAGTCATTTCCTGTTGGGAAGAAGTACCAACATGTTCTGTAGGAGCAGCTGGTGCAGGAGGGGCCTCATATATATTTTTTATCAATGCATCAACTTTTAGTCTAGCTCTAGATGATTGTTTACGCTTATTATGTTGCATCCTGAAAGACAATAAAAAAAATATGGTTAGACAACCAAAGTTACTTTTAGTATATAGTAATTTGACAGCTTATTCTTATTTTGGATAAATTGAGACCCAAAGTTAACTAATGGGTAAGCAAGATAGTGGTTCAAGGTTCCATCAACTTTCTCTATGACGCAAAAGAACATGTCATGAAATACAATTGCTCTATGATTTTGTATTCCTTGTCAAGAAACCAGCTACTCATGAAGACAATATTTCAGTACATCATTAGGAGAATGAATTAGCTTGAAAGAAAACGTTAGACCCTGATTGAATTAGATTGAGAGAAAATCCCTAACATAATTGCTCCAAATTGACCTATTGTTACAGCACATTCTCTTGATATACGTCTTTAATTAATATACCAAAGAACTTTAAATAAAAGCAACACAAATTTCTTCAATTCATGAAAAAGATAACCCATTTTGTGCATCATGAAATTTATTGCTGAACAAGTTATTTGATGCTCTTTGCTCCACCTTATAAGATTTAGCTTGTTTTGGAAATCCCTAGTCATCATGAAATGAAAACAGAGCAAACTAAAGTAAATTAATTATCAATATGAAAGGCCTAACCAAGTAATTGTATCTAATTCTTTATTGGTTTTGCAGGTTATGTAAAGCTCCATAATCTAGCTCTAATTAATTAACCACTCTAAACAAGAATTTAAATCTAGAGAGGACGTTTGTCCAGATGGCAAATCAGATGAGTGAGTATATTGTTATTTATTCTCTGCTTCAATTTAATTTGGCAGAAGAATTAAAAATACAATCTTCCTTTGCATACTGCTTCTCTGCTCGACTTTCTTTTTGAAAAGCGAGTATTTAAAATTTGTTATTAAACTATGATTAATTGAATACTTACGTACAGTTACAAGTAATGATTATAAAAAGGAAAAAAAGAGGGTGATAATATATATATTTATGACGCGAGGATGTACCCAGAAACTAGAAGTCATTTTCTTATGAATAGGATTCAATAATAAATAAATAAAAAAGGAAAAGAAAATGTGTGCGGAAATTTGTTTATAATCTGGACGCAATTACTGCAACAATAAAGAAACAGTTTTTAATTTTGTTGTGTCAAGTGGTGAAAGAATTTGAATTTTGGAATATGATATTGGTGTGGTACTGTTCATCAATATATAAGAGGATATATATAATATTTTTTGATGGGTGCAACTTGCATGTTCAGATTCATAGTATTAATCCTATTCCTGTCAATGTTCTAAACTGTTTGGCCTCCATCTGCACATATAACTTGTCCAGCGATCTATGAAGATGTAGGGAGGCAAAGAAAAGCAACTCTTTATATATAAGAGAAGAAACAAATAAAAATAGAGATATATAGTGGTTAAAGATTAATAATATATATATATAAGAGAAGAATATATAGTGCACATAATAATTAAACTTGTTACTAAATAACAATTTCTCACTACTAAAATAAAGATCATGGTTAAAGATTAATAATATATATATAAGAGAAGAAACAAATAAAAATAGATAAGAAATTAATGAGCCAAACTCTTTATTAATGAACGAAAAGATAGAGTGATAGAGATAACAAAACACAAATACCTAGATGAAGCCTTACATATTAAGAGTAAATTAAACTAATGTTGATAATTAATTAGAGATATAGAGTGGTATATATAGCTAGTAAATGAAGATGCAAGAACGAATGGTGTTATTCTCAGTACAATATCCTTTATTGGTGGCTTGTGCTATTGTCATGATTAAAACAGGGAGTGGGTAGAAAAACATTACATAAAGAAGAACATGCATATATATATATATATATATAAAAGCTAATGTTAACTGACTCAACTACTTACATGGTATTCTCCTCTGTCCTACCTGGTACAGTTAATACCGAGAGCGGGTATAAAAAGAGGAATGGCCTTAGTGCTAATGCACTATTGCAATCAACAATAATTCTCCAATCCATAAATCTGTGAGAATTTTAGTAAAAAGGTTTTCAAAGTATGAGAATATAATAAAATCAAGGAACAAATACATTAATAAGTTTTGAAGATTCACAGGACAAAAATTTTGGACCCCACTCAAACTTTTTTCTTCAATTCTCTTCTTCTCCTATATCCATCACACAACAAAAGTGGACTTTGACATGTCTTTCTCACACTTTTTTCTTCTTTTCCCCCTCTTTTTCTTCAGAACTTAATTAATGAAGTTGTTGCATGCCTTTATGTATATGCATATATATATATATATAGCACCTAGCTATTCTTCTACCTACTGCTGTAACTAATGTTCAGTGTTCACTGAAGCAGTGAAGCTGCTATAGGGCTTTATTAGGAATAGCATTTTTTAGAGTTAAATAAGTCATAAGTTATGGAAATTACATTAGAATTTAGAAAAGAGTCTCCTGATTTATTCTAGCTGCTTCCAGTATAGTTCAGTGGTACAAACTCTACTTCATATGTGACAAAATTTGAGGGAAAAGGTATTTTTTATGAAGAAAAGGGGCCAAAGGCCCCAACTACACAACAACCACCCCAGGAACAAGAGTCCTGAAAGCATCCCCTAACAAAAGTAAACCACAGTTCTTAGGAAAATTACACATAAAATCAACCGAAGTCCTAGACCTCAAAGCACAGCCAGCAATGCAATCCGCCACCTAATATAATAAATCTAATTACAAGTTTTTAAGCTATATATGTATATATGACTAAGACTATAGATTGTACAGTGTACACTAATTTAACCTTATCCTTAGTAGGTTATTGTCTATATGCCAGAACTGATAGGAATTGAGCATTTACTTTAATAAACCTCAAGAAAGGCTATTGGTGGTGTTTTAAAGTTAAAACCATTCATTATTTCCAAATCAACGTTATCATATAGTGCCTTCCCCAAAGCTACGCAAGAGTGCCTTCCCATAAGCTATGCAAATTAATGGTCCGCAAACATTAATTCCATAAACATCATTACCATTTAGTTTCACTTCTTATTCTGTCTCTAGCTGTAGTGTATATCACAGAGTGTGACAACAATGAGAATTGCATTAGTTTCTTGGCTTTCCTTGGCACTCTGCTGTTTCTGGATATTTCTATGTTTCAACTTCTCTTTGGTCTCTTGCCATTAGTCTTCGAATAATACACACACACACACGAGGGACCATCCAGAGTCGATTAAAATGATTTTTACATTATTAAATAATTCTTTTTATAAAATGAATTCTATTTTTACTAAATTTGTAGTTGGACTTAAAGTTCTAATCAAGAGATGAGAAATACTTACCTTTCAGAGACAAACGAAAGAAGCCAAGAAAACCCAGAAACCCAAATCTAGAAATCGCTCATCTTTCGGTGGAGATAGAACGGAGAAGAAAAACAATCACGTCGTCGTCCTCAATGCCGCTCACCGTCGTCCTCGACGATGCTCGCTGCTCGCCGCCGCCGTTGTGCTCTCTGAATGAATCGTTGCTGCACTGTGTTGAATGGTTTAGGGCATGTCTTTGTCCTCAAATGTGACAGTGGATCGTGCGTGTGGAAAGAATGAAAGGAAGACTAATTATTTTTGGGGAGAAAAAAAAGGCGCCTAATAAAAGGAACTCTACCGCCAAATCTTTTCCTTGTAGCCACGGTTAACATATAACCGTGGCTAACAAAAAGCTCCAATTGTCTCTAACCACGGTTGGACACAACCGTGGTTAGATGACTGTGGTTAAAACACTTTTTTTGTAGTGAGAGTTTAGGGTTAGAGGTTTTAACTTTTAGATTTTAGGTTTAGGGTTTAGGGTTTATTGTTTAGGGTTTACGGTTTACGGTTTAGGGTTATGGATTTAGGGTTTAGGATTTAGCATTTACAATTTAGGGTTTATGGTTTAGGATTTTGGATTTATAGGCTTTAGGATTTACGGTTATGGGTTTTGGGTTTAGGGTATAGGGTTTAGGGTTTAGGGTTTGTCGTTTTACATTTAGAGTTTACGGTTTAGGGTTTTGATTCAATGTTTAGGGTTTAGGGTTTAGGATGGTATTGGGTTTAGAGTTTTGGGTTTAGGGTTTTGGGAATAGGGTTTAGGGTTTAGGGTTTGTTGTTTAGGGTTTAGGGTTAAGGATTTATGATTTTGGATTTAAGGATTAGGCTTTAGGGTTTAGGGATTTGGATTTAGGGTTTAGGGTTTTGGGTTTGGCATTTAGGGTTTGGGGTTTTGGATTTAGAGTTAAGGGTTTACGGTTTACGGTTTACAGTTTTGGATTCAGCGTTTAGGGTTTCGGGTTCTGTGCTTGGGGTTTTTTATTTAGAGTTTAGCGTGTAGGGTTTAGGGTTTCCGTATTGGGTTTATGGTTTAAGGTTTATCATTTGGGGTTTAGGGTTTAGGGTTTCGGGATTAGGGGTTTAGGTTTTAGGGTTACAATTTAGGGTTCTGGGTTTAGGGTTTAGGGTTCAAGGTTTTGGATATAGAATTTAGGGTTTAGGGTTTAGGGTTTATGGTTTTGGGTTTCGAGTTTCGGGTTTCAGGTTTTAGATTTTGTGTTTAGGGTTTAGGGTTTAGGGTTTAGGGTTTTCGGTAAAGGGTTTAGGGTTTAGGATATAAGATTTAGGGTTTAGGGTTTAAGGTTTAAGGTTTAGCATTCAGGGTTTGGGGTTTTAGATTTAGAGTTTAGGGTTTAGGGTTTAGAGTTAGTGGTTGAAGGCTTAGGGTTTACAGTTTATGGGTTTTGGATTTAGAGTTTAGGGTTTGGGGTTTAGGGTTTAGGGTTTGCCGTTTAGGGTTTAAGGTTTAGGGTTTAAATATTAGGTTCTAGGGTTTACGATTTAGGGTTTTGGGTTTAGGGTATAGGGTATAGGGTTTAAGGTTTACGGTTTAGGGTTTTGGGTTTAGGGTTTGGCATTTAGGGTTTAGGGTTTAGGGTTTAGCATTCAGATTTGGGGTTTTGGATTTAGGGTTTAGGGTTTTAGATTTTAGGTTTAGCGTATGGCATTTACGACTTAGGGTTTAGGGTTTAGTGTTTGGCATTTAGGGTTTAGGGTTTAGCGTTCAGTTTTGGGGTTTTGAATTTAGGGTTTAGGGTTTTAGATTTTGGGTTTAGGGTTTGGCGTATACGGTTTTGGGTTTTGGGTTTAGTGTTTAGGGATTAGGATTTAGGATATAGGGTTTAGGGTTTTTGATTTAGGGTTTAGGGTTTATGATTTAGGGTTTAGGGTTTATGGTTTAGGGTTTAGTGTTTCAGGGTTAGGGTTTAGGGTTTAGGGTTCCGCGTTTGAGGCTTTTGGTTTAGAATTTAGGGTTTTGGGTTGAGGGTTTTAGATATAGAGTTTAGGGTTTAAGGTTTTTGATTTTAGGTGTAGGGTTTGGCGTTTAGAGTTTAGGGTTTAGCGTTTGTTGGTTAGGGTTTAGAGTTTACAATTGAGGGTTTTCGGTTTAGGGTTTAGGGTTTAGGGTTTATGGTTTTTTATTTAGGTTTTAGGGTTTCCAGTTTAGGTTTTTGGGTTTAGGGTATAAGGTTTCGGGTTCAGGGTTTTCAATTTAGAGTTTAGGGTTTACGGTTTGGATTCAGCGTTTAGGGTCTGGGATATTGTGTTTAGGGTTTAGGGTTTTGGGTTTAGGGATTAGGGTTTTAGATTTTTGGTTAAGGGTTTGTTGTTTAAGGTTTAGGGTTTAGAGTTTGTTGTTTAGGGTTTATGGTTTAGCGTTCAGGGTTTAGGGTTTAGGGTTTAGGGTTTAAGGTTTAGGATTTATGTTTTAGGATTTAGGGCTTATAGTTTAGAGTTTAGGGTTTAGGGTTTAGGGTTTAGGGTTTTGGTTATGGGTTTTTAGATTTAGGGTTAAGGGTTTAGGGTTTACAGTTTGGGATTCAGCGCTTACGATTTGGGTTTTAAGGTGTTGGGGTTTTTGAGTTAGAGTATAGGGTTTTGGATTTTGGGTTTACCGTATTGGTTTTATGCTTTAGTGTTTATGGTTTATGGTTTAGGGTTTAGGGTTTTAGATTTTTGGTTTACTGTTTAAGGATTAGGGTTTGGTGTTTAGGGTTTACGATTTACGGTTCACGATTTAGGGTTTAGGGTTTAGGGTTGAAGGTTTTGGATGTAGAGTTTAGGGTTTAGGGTATTCGGTTTAAGGGTTAGGGTTTAGGGTTTAGGGTTTTAGATTTTGGGTTTAGGGTTTGGTGTTTAGGATTTAAGGTTTGTTGTTTAGGGTTTCAGGTTTTTGGTTTAGTGTTTAGGATTTAGGGTTTAGGATTCAGGTTTTAGGGTTCAGGGTTTAGGGTTTTTCGTGTTAGAGTTTAGGGTTTAGGGTTTAAGGTATAGGGTTTTGGATTTAGAGTTAAGGGTTTAGGGTTAGGGATTTTGAATTTAGAGTTTAGGGTGTAGGATTAAGGGTATTGGGTTTATAGTTTAGGGTTTAGGGTATGGGGCTTAGGGTTTAGGGTTTCGAGTTTAGGGTTTAGGGTTTGTTTTTTAGGGTTTAGGGTTTCGAATTTAGGGATTATGGTTTTAGATTTAGGGTTTACGGTTTAGGGTGTAGGGATTGGGGTTTAGGGTTTAGGATTTAATGTTTAGGGTTTACGGTTTAGGGTTTAGGGTTTAAGGTTCAGGATTTAGGTTTTAGGGTTGAGGGTTTGGGTTTTAGGGTTTAGTGTTTAGGGTTTGGGGTTTAAAGTTTAGGGTTTGGGGTTTGGGCTTTAGAGTTTGGGGTTTAGGGTTTAGGGTTTGTCGTTCAGGGTTTAGGGTTTTGGGTTTAGTGTTTAGGGTTTAGGGTTTAGGATTTAGGATTTCGGGTTTAGGGTTTATGGTTTAGTGTTTAGGGTTTTGGATTTAGGCTTTAGAGGTTTAGATATTTGTTTTAGGGTTTCGCGTTTAGGGTTTAGGGTTTAGGGTTTAGGATTTAGGATTTGTTATTTAGGGTTTAGGGTTTAGGGTGTAGTGTTTAAGGATTAGGAATTAGGGTTTAGGGTTTAGGATTTAAGTTTTGGGGTTTAGTGTTTAGGATATTTGGTTTAGGGTTTAGGGTTTGGGGTTTGGGGTTTTGGATTTAGAATTTAGGGTTTAGGGTTTAGGGTTTTGGATATAGAGATTAGGGTTTAGGATTTCAGGTTTACGAATTTAGATTTTAGGTTTAGGGTTTGGCGTTTAGGGTTTAGGGTTTGTGGTTTAGGGTTTACGGTTTACGGTTTTGGGGTTAGGGTTTAGGATTTAGGGTTTACAGTTTACGATTTAGTGTATAAGGTTTAGGGTTTAGGGTTTAGGGTTTGGCATTTAGGGTTTAGTGTTTATGATTTGAAGTTTAGGTTTTAAGGTTTACGGTTTTGGGTTTAGGGTTTAGGGTTTAGGGTTTGGAGTTTTGGATTTAGAGTTTAGGGTTTTGATTAAGCATTTCGGGTGTAGGGTTTTAGATATTGGGTTAAGGGTTTCGTGTTTAGGGTTTAAGGTTTAGGGTTTGTTGTTTAGGGTTTAGGGTTTAGGGTTTAGGGTTCAGGGTCTAGGGTTTTGGGTTTAGGGTTTTGGATTTATGGTTTAGGATTTATGGCTGAGGGTTTAGGGTTTAAGGTTTAGAGTTTTTGGATTGGCATTTTGGGTTTAGGGTTTGGGATCTTAGATTTAGAGTCAAGGGTTTACGGTTTACATTTTGCGACTCAGTGTTTAGGGTTTATGGTTTAGGGTTTGGGGTTTTTGATTTAGAGTTTAGGGTTTTGGGTTTACCGTATCTGGTTTATGGGTTAGTGTTTATGGTTTGGGGTTTAGGGATTAGGGTTTTAGATTATGGGTTTACAGTTTGGGGTTTAGGGTTTTGCATTTCGGGTTTAGGGTTTAGGGTTTAGGGTTTAAGGTTTAGGTTTGGGGTTTAGGATTTAGGGTTTAGGATTTAGGGTATTGGGTTTAGGGTTTAGGATTTTAGATTTTGGGTTTAGGGTTTGGCATTTAGGGTTTGATGTTTAGGGTTAAGGGTGTAGGGTTTAGGGTTTTAGGTTTAGTGTTTAGGGTTTAGGGTTTAGTGTTTACCATTTAGGATTTAGGGTTTAGTGTTTGGGGTTCTGGATTTAGGGTTTAGGGTTTGGCGTTTAGGGTGTTGGGTTTATGGTTTAGTGTTTAGGGATTAGTATTTAGGAATTAAGGTATAGGGTTTAGTATTTAGCGTTCAGGGTTTATGGTTTAGTGTTTAGGGTTTAGGGGTTTTGGTTTAGGGTTCAGAGTTTGGGGTTTTGGATTTAGAATATCGAGTTTTGGGTTTAGGGTTTTGGATATAGAGTTTAGGGTTTATGGTTTAGGTTTTACGGTTTAGGTTTTAGGAATTAGGATTTAGGGTTTACAGTTTACGGTTTACGGTTTAAGGTTTAGGGTCTACGGTTTAGAGTTTGGGGTTTAGGGTTTAGGATTTAAAGTTTAGGGTTTAGGGTTTACGATTTATGCTTTTGGGTTTAGGGTATAGGGTATAATGTTTGGGGTTCTTGGATTTAGAGTTTAGGGTTTGGATTCAGCATTTTGGATTTAGGGTATTGGGTTCAGGGTTTAGGGTTTAGGGTTTTTGGTTTTAGATTTTGGGTTAAGGGTTTGGTGTTTAGGGTTTAGGATTTATGGTTTAGGAATTAGGGTTGAGGGTTTTTGATTTGGGGTTTGGGATTTAGGGTTTGGGATTTAGGGTTTAGGGTTTTAGATTTAGAGTTAAGGGCTTAGGGTTTACGGTTTGGGATTCAACGTTTAGGGTTTGGTGTTTAGGATTTAGAGTTTTGGGTTTACCGTATTGTGTTTATGGTCAAGTGTTTATGGTTTGGGTTTTAGAGTTTTGGGTTTAGGGTTTACGGTTTACGGTTTACAGTTTACATTTTAGGGTTTGGCGTTTAGGGCTTAGGGTTTATGGGCTTTGGATTTAGAGTTTAGGGTTTAGGTTTGAGGGTTTAGGGTTTGGCACTTAGGGTTTAGGATTTAAAGTTCAGGGTTTAGGGTTTACGATTTAGGGTTTTGGGTTTAGGGTACAGGGTTTAGGGTTTGTGGTTTGTGGTTTAGGGTTTGGCGTTTAGGGTTTTCGGTTTAGGATTTAAAGTTTAGGTTTTAGGGTTTAGGGTTTAGGATTTAGGATTTAGGGTTTAAGGTTTGGGGTTTAGGGTTTAGGGTTTAGTGTTTAGGGATTAGGATTTAGGATCTAGGGTTTAGTGTTTAGGATTTAGTGTTTAGGGTTTATGGTTTTGGGTTTAGTGTTTCGGGTCTAGGGTTTAGGGTTTAGGGTTTCAGGTTTCAGGTTTAGAATTTAGGGTTTAAGGTTTAGGGTTTTGGATATAGAGTTTCAGGTTTAGGGTTTCGGGTTTAAGGCTTTACATTTTAGGTTTAGGTTTTGGCCTTTAGAGTTTAGGTTTAGGATTTGTTGTTTAGGGTTTAGCGCTTACGATTGAGGGTTTTGGGTTTAGGGTTTAGGGTTTAGGGTTTATGATTTAGGATTTACGAATTATGGTATACTATTTACAGTTTAAGGTTTAGAGTTCGCTATTTAGGGTTTAGGGTTTAGGATTTAATGTTTAGGTTTTAGGGTTTACAGTTAAGGTTTTTTGGGTTTAGGTTATAGGGTTTTGGGTATAGTGTTTCGGGTTTTGGATTTAGAGTTTAGGGTTTGGATTCAGCATTTAGGATTTAGGGTTTAGGGTTTTAGATTTTGGGTTAAGGGTTTGCTGTTTAGGATTTAGGGCTTAGGGTTTGTTGTTCAGGGTTTAGGGTTTAGGGTTCAGGGTCTAGGGTTTTGGGGTTAGGGTTTAGGATTTAGGGTTTAGGATTTATGGTTTAGGATTTGGGGCTTAGAGTCTAGGGTTTAGGGTTTTGGGTTTAGGGTGTGGGGTTTTAACTTTAAGGTTAAGGGTTTACGGTGTACGGTTTGGGATTCAGCGTTTTCGGTTTAGGGCTTAGGGTTTGGGGTTTTTGATTTAGAGTTTGGGGTTTGTGGTTTTGTGTTTACCGTATTGGGTTTATGGCTTTGTGTTTATCGTTTAGGGTTTAGGGTTTATGGTTTAGGGATTAGGGTTTTAGATTTTAGGTTTACTGAATAGGGTTTCGGGTTTGGTGTTTAGGGTTTAGGGTTTACGATATAGGGTTTAGGGTTTAGGGTTCAAGGTTTTGGATATAGAGTTCAGGATTTAGGGTATTGGGTTTAGGGTTTAGGGTTTAGAGTTTGGAGTTTAGGGTTTATAGTTCAGGGTTTAGTGTTTTAGATTTTGGGTTTAGGGTTTGGCATTTAGGGTTTAGGGTTTTAGATTTTGGGTTTAGGGTTTAGGGTATAAGTTGTTAGGTTTAGTGTTTGGCCTTTAGGGATTAATAATATATATAAGAGAAGAATATATAGTGCACATAATAATTAAACTTGTTACTAAATAACAATTTCTCACTACTAAAATAAAGATCATGGTTAAAGATTAATAATATATATATATATATAAGAGAAGAAACAAATAAAAATAGATAAGAAATTAAAGAGCCAAACTCTTTATTAATGAATTAAAAGATAGAGTGATAGAGATACCAAAACACAAATAGCTAGATGAAGCCTTACATATTAAGAGAAAATTAAACTAATGTTGATAATTAATTAGAGATATATAGTGGTATATATAGCTAGCAAATGAGGATGCAAGAACAAATCGTGTTATTCTCAGTACAATATCCTTTATTGGTGGCTTGTGCTATTGTCATGATTAAAACAGAGAGTGGGTAGAAAAACATTACATACAGAGTGCACATGCATATATATATATATATATAAGCTAATGTTAACTGACTCAACTACTTACATGGTCTCCTCCTCTGTCCTACCTGGTACAGTTAATACCGAGAGTGGGTATAAAAAGAGGAATGGCCTTAGTGCTGATGCAGTATTGCAATCAACAACAATTCTCAAATCCATAAATCAGTGAGAATATTAGTAAAAAGGTTTTGAAAGTATGAGAATATAATAAAATCAAGGAACGAATACATTAATAAGTTTTGAAGATTCACAGGATAAAAATTTTGGACCCCACTCAAACTTTTTTCTTCAATTCTCTTCTCCTCCTATATCCATCGCACAACAACAGTGGACTTTAACATGTCTTTCTCACACTTTTTTCTTCTTTTTCCCCCTCTTTTTCTTCAGAACTTAATTAATGAAGTTGTTGCATGCCTTTATGTATATGCATATATATATATAGCACCTAGCTATTCTTCTACCTATTGCTGCAAGTAATGTTCAGTGTTCACTGAAGCAGTGAAGCTGTTATAGGGCTTTATTAGGAATAGCATTTTTTAGAGTTAAATAAGTCACAAGTTATGGAAATTACATTAGAATTTATAAAACAGTCTCCTGATTTATTCTAGCTGCTTCCAGTATAGTTCAGTGGTACAAACTCTAATTCATATGTGACAAAATCTGAGGGAAAAGGTTTTTTTTATGAAGAAAAGGGGCCAAAGGCCCCAACTACACAACAACCACCCTAGGAACAAGAGTCCCGAAAGCATCCCCTAACAAAAGTAAACCATAGTTCTTAGGAAAATTACACATAAAATCAACCGAAGTCCTACACCTCAAAGCACAGCCAGCAATGCAATCCGCCGTCTAATATAATAAATCTAATTACAAGTTTTTAAGCTATATATGTATATATGACTAAGACTATAGACTGTACAGTGTACACTAATTTAACCTTATCCTTAGTAGGTTATTGTCTATATGCCAGAACTGATAGGAATTGAGCATTTACTTTAATAAACCTCAAGAAAGGCTATTGGTGGTGTTTAAAAGTTAAAACCTTTCATTATTTCCAAATCAATGTTATCACAGAGTGCCTTCCCAGAAGCTACGCAAGAGTGCCTTCCCAGAAGCTACGCAAATTAAAGGTCCGCAAACATTAATTCCATAAACATCATTACCATTTAGTTTCACTTCTTATTCTGTCTCTAGCTGTAGTGTATATCACAGAGTGTGACAACAATGAGAATTCCATTAGTTGCATGGCTTTCCTTGGCACTCTGCTGCTTCTGGATATTTCTATGTTTCAACTTCTCTATGGTCTCTGGCCATTAGTCTCCGAAGAATACACACACACACGAGGGACCATCCAGAGTCGATTAAAATGATTTTTACATTATTAAATAATTATTTTTATAGAATGAATTCAGTTTTTACTAAATTTGTAGTTGGACTTAAAGTTCTAATCAAGACATGAGAAATACTATCGTTCTGAGGCAAACGAAAAAAGCCAAGACAACCCAGAAACCCAAATCCAGAAATCGCTCGTCTTTCGGTGGAGATAGAACGGAGAAGAAAAACAATCACGCCGTCGTCCTCAACGCCGATCGCCACCTCCGTTGTGCTCTCTGAATGAATCGTTGCTGCGCTGTGTGTTGAATGGTTTAGGACATGTCTTTGTCTTCAATTGTAAGAGTGGATCGTGCGTGTGTGCGTGTGGAAAGAATGAAAGGAAGACTAATTATTTTTGGGAAGAAATAAAAAGGCGCCTAATAAAAGGAACTCTACCGCCAATTTTTTTCCTTGTAGCCACGGCTAACATATAATCGTGGCTAACAAAAAGCCCCAATTGTATCTAACCACGGTTGGACACAACCGTGGTTAAATGACCGTGGTTAAAGCCCTTTTTTTGTAGTGATAGTTTAGGGTTTAAGGTTTTAGCTTTTAGATTTTAGGTTTAGGGTTTAGGGTTTGTTGTTTAGGGTTTACGGTTTACGATTTAGGGTTTTGGATTTAGGGTTTAGGGTTTAGGGTTTAGGATTTAGTGTTTACAATTTAGGGTTTACAGTTTAAGGTTTAAGGTTTAGGGTTTAGGGTTTTGGATTTATAGGCTTTAGGATTTACAGTTAAGGGTTTTGGGTTTTGGGTTTAGGTTATAGGGTTTAGCGTTTAGGGTTTGCCATTTTACATTTAGAGTTTAGGGCTTAGGGTTTTGATTCAATGTTTAGGGCTTAGGGTTTAGGATTTTGGATTTAGAGTTTAGGGTTTACGGTTTACAGTATCGGGTTTAGAGTTTTGGGTTTAGGGTTTTGGGAATAGGATTTAGGGTTTAGGGTTTAGGGTTTGTTGTTTGGGGTTTACGGTTTAAGGTTAAGGATTTATGGTTTTGGATATAAGGATTAGGCTTTAAGGTTTAGGGATTAGGATTTAGGGTTTAGGGTTTTGGGTTTGGCATTTAGGGTTTGGGGTTTTGGATTTAAAGTTTAGGGTTTACGGTTTACGGTTTATAGTTTTGGATTCAGCGTTTAGGGTTTCGGGTTCAGTGTTTGTGGTTTTTCATTTAGAGTTTAGCGTTTAGGGTTTAGGGTTTAGCGTATTGGGTTTATGGTTTAGGGTTTATCGTTTGGGGTTTAGGGTTTAGGGTTTCAGGATTAGGGGTTTAGTTTTTGGGGTTACAATTTAGGATTTTGGGTTCAAGGTTTTGAATATAGAATTTAGGGTTTAGGGTTTAGGGTTTTGGGTTTCGAGTTTCGGGTTTTAGATTTTGCGTTTAGGGTTTAGGGTTTAGGGTTTTGGGTAAAGGGTTTAGGGTTTAGGGTTTAGGATTTAAGATTTAGGGTTTAGGGTTTAGCATTCAGGGTTTGGGGTTTTAGATTTAGAGTTTAGGGTTTAGGGTTTAGGGTTTGGGGTTGAAGGCTTAGGGTTTACGGTTTATGGGTTTTGAATTTAGAGTTTAGGGTTTGGGGTTTTAGGTTATAGGTTTGGCATTTAGGGTTTAAGGTTTAGGATTTAGGATTTAAATATTAGGTTTTAGGGTTTACGATTAAGGGTTTTGGGTTTAGGTATAGGGTATAAGGTTTAGGGTTTAAGGTTTAGGGTTTAGGGTTTAGGGTTTGGCATTTAGGGTTTAGGGTTTAGGGTTTAGCGTTCAGTTTTGGGGTTTTGGATTTAGGGTTTAAGGTTTTAGATTTTGGTTTTACCGTTTGGCGTTTAGGGTTTTGGGTTTAGGGTTTAGTGTTTGGCATTTAGGGTTTAGGGTTTAGCAGTCAATTTTGAGGTTTTGGATTTAGGGTTTAGGGTTTGGCATTTACGATTTTGGGTTTACTATTTAAGGATTAGGATTTAGGATATAGGGTTTAGGTTTTATGATTTAAGGTTTAGGGTATAGGTTTTAGGGTTTAGTGTTTCGGGGTTAGGGTTTAGGGTTTAGGGTTCTGAGTTTGAGGATTTTGTTTTAGAATTTAGGGTTTAGGGTTGAGGGTTTTAGATATAGAGTTTAGGGTTTACGGTTTTTGATTTTAGGTGTAGGGTTTGGCATTTAGAGTTTACAATTTAGCGTTTGTTGGTTAGGGTTTAGCATTTACGATTGAGGGTTTTGGGTTTAGGGTTTAGGATTTACGGTTTAGGATTTACAATTTAAGGTTTAGGGTCAAGGGTTTAGGGTTTGTCATTTAGGGTTTAGGGTTTAGGATTTTTTATTTAGGTTTTAGGGTTTGCAGTTTAGGTTTTTGGGTTTAGGGTATAGGGTTTAGGGTTTGGTGTTTTGGATTTAGAGTTTAGGGTTTAGGGTTTACGATTTGGATTCAGCATTTAGGGTCTAAGATATTGGGTTTAGGGTTTAGGGTTTAGGGATTAGGGTTTTAGATTTTTGGTTAAGGGTTTGTTGTTTAGGGTTTAGGGTTTAGAGTTTGTGGTTTAGAGTTTATGGTTTAGCATTAAGGGTTTATGGTTTTGGGTTTAGGGTTTAGGGTTTAGGATTTAGGGCTTGTAGTTTAGAGTTTAGGGTTTAGGGTTTAGGGTTTAGGATTTTGGGTATGGGCTTTTAGATTTTGGGTTAAGGGTTTAGGGTTTACAGTTTGGGGTTTAGCGCTTACGGTTTAGGTTTTAGGGTTTCGGGGTTTTTAAGTTAGAGTTTAGGGTTTTGGGTTTTGGGTTTACCGTATTGTTTTTATACTTTAGTGTTTATGGTTTAGGGTTTAGGGTTTAGGGTTTTAGATTTTGGGTTTACTGTTTAAGGATTAGGATTTGGTATTTAGGGTTTAAGGTTTATGGTTTAGGGTTAAAGGTTTTAGATCTAGAGTTCAGGGTTTAGGGTATTGGGTTTAGGGTTTAGGGTTTAAGCTTTGGGGTTAGGGTTTAGGGTTTAGGGTTTTAGATTTTGGGTTTAGGGTTTAGGATTCTGGGTTTAGGGTTCAGGGTTAGGGTTTTCGAGTTAGAGTTTAGGGTTTAGGGTTTAGGGTATAGGGTTTTGGATTTAGAGTTAAAGGTTTGGGGTTTGGGGTTTTGAATTTAGAGTTAGGGTTTAGGGTGTAGGATTAATGGTATTGGGTTTAAGGTTTAGGGTTTAAGGTATGGGGTTTAGGGTTTAGGGTTTCGAGTTTAGTGTTTAGGGTTTTAAATTTTGGGTTTAGTGTTTGCAGTTTAGGGTTTAGGGTTTGTTGTTTTGGGTTTAGGGTTTCGAATTTAGGGATTATGGTTTTAGATTTAGGGTTTAGGGTTTAAGGATTGGCATTTAGGGTTTAGGATTTAAAGTTTAGGGTTTACGGTTTTGGGTTTTGGGTTCAGGGTTTAGGATTTATGATTTAGAGTTTAGGGTTTGGTGTTTTAGATATAGAGTTTAGGCTTTAGGTTTTAGGGTTTAGAGTATAGGGTTTGGGGTTTAGGGTTTAGGGTTTAGCATTTGGGGTTAAGGGTTTGGGGTTTAGTGTTTGGGGTTTAGGGTTTAGGTTTTGGCATTTAGGGTTTATCGTTCAGGGTTTTGGGTTTAGTATTTAGTGTTTAGGAGGTTTAGGATTTAGGTTTTCGGGTTTAGGGTTTAGGGTTTATGGTTTAGTGTTTGGGGCTTTGGATTTAGGCTTTAGGGTTTTAAATATTGGTTTTGGGGTTTCTCGTTTAGGGTTTTGGGTTTAGGATTTGTTATTTAGGGTTTAGGGTTTATGGTGTACTATTTAAGGATTAGGAATTAGGGTTTAGGATTTAGGATTTAGGTTTTGGGGTTTAGGGTTTGGGGTTTGGGGTTTTGGATTTAGAATTTAGGGCTTAGGGTTTAGGGTTTTGGATATAGAGTTTAGGGTTTAGGATTTCAGGTTTACGAATTTAGATTTTAGGTTTAGGTTTGGCATTTAGGGTTTAGAGTTTAGGGTTTAGGGTTTAGAGTTTACGGTTTACAGTTTACGGTTTAGGGTTTAAGGTTTAGGGATCAGGGTTTAGGGTTTGGCATTTAGGATTTGAAGTTTAGGTTTTATGGTTTACGGTTTTGGGTTTAGGGTTTAGGGTTTGGGGTTTTGGATTTAGAGTTTAGGGTTTTGATTCAGCATTTAGGGTGTAAGGTTTTAAATATTGGGTTAAGGGTTTCGTGTTTAGGGTTTAGGGTTCAGGGTCTAGGGTTTTGGGTTTAGGGTTTAGGATTTACGACTGAGGGTTTAGGGTTTGGGGTCTTAGATTTAGAGTTAAGGGTTTACGGTTTACAGTTTGCGACTCAGTGTTTAGGGTTTAGGGTTTGGGGTTTTTGATTTAGAGTTTAGGGTTTTGGGTTTACCGTATCGGGTTTATGGGTTAGTGTTTATGGCTTGGGGTTTAGGGTTTAGGGTTTAGGGATTAGGCTTTTAGATTTTGGGTTTACAGTTTAGGTTTTAGGGTTTGGCGTGTCAGGTTTAGGGTTTAGCATTTGGGGTTTAGGGTTTAGTGTTTAGGATTTAGGGTATTGGATTTAGGGTTTAGGATTTTAGATTCTGGGTTTAGGGTTTGGCATTTAGGGTTTGATGTTTAGGGTTAAGGGTGTAGGGTTTAGGGTTTTAGGTTTAGTGTTTAGGGTTTAGGTTTTAGGGTTTAGGGTTTAGAATTTAGGATTTAGGGTTTGGGGTTTAGTGTTTGGGGTTCTGGATTTAGGGTTTAGGGTTTTAGATTTTGGGTTTAGGGTTTGGCGTTTAGGGTTTAGGGTTTAGGGTTTAGTGTTTAGGGATTAGTATTTAGGATTTAAGGTATAGGGTTTAGGATTTAACGTTTAGGGTTTAGGGTTTATGGTTTAGTAGTTATGGTTTAGGGGTTTTGGTTTAGGGTTCAGAGTTTAGAATTTTGGATTTAGAATTTAGGGTTTAGGGTTTAGGGTTTTGGATATAGAGTTTAGGGTTTATGGTTTAGGGTTTACGGTTTAGGGTTTAGGGTTTAGGGTTTAGGAATTAGGATTTAGGGTTTACGGTTTACATTTTACGGTTTAAGGTTTAGGGTCTACGGTTTAGAGTTTAGGGTTTAGGGTTTAGGATTTAATGTTTAGGTTTTAGGGTTTAGGATTTATGCTTTTGGGTTTAGGGTATAGTGTATAATGTTTGGGGTTTTTGGATTTAGAGTTTAGGGTTTGGATTCAGCGTTTAGGATTTAGGGTATTGGGTTCAGGGTTTAGGGTTTAGGGTTTTTGGTTTAGGGTTTTGGGTTTTAGATTTTGGGTTATGGGTTTGGTGTTTAGGGTTTAGGATTTATGGTTTAGGAATTAGAATTTAGGGTTTAGGGTTTAGGGTTTTTGATTTGGGGTTTAGGATTTAGGGTTTGGAGTTTTAGATTTAGAGTTAAGGGCTTAGGGTTACGGTTTTGGATTCAGCGTTTAGGGTTTGGGGTTTAGGATTTAAAGTTTTGGGTTTTGGGTTTTGGGTTTATCGTATTGTGTTTATGGTCAAGTGTTTATGGTTTGGGGTTTAGGGTTTAGGGTTTGCAGTTTAAGCCATAGGGTTTAGGGTTTACAGTTTCCAGTTTACGGTTTAGGGTTTGGCGTTTAGGGCTTAGGGTTTATGGGTTTTGGATTTAGAGTTTAGGGTTTAGATTTTAGGGTTTAGGGTTTGGCATTTAGGGTTTAGGATTTAAAGTTTAGGTTTTAGGGTTTACGATTTAGGGTTTTGGGTTTAGGGTACAGGGTTTAGGGTTTGGCATTTAGGGTTTAGGGTTTAGGATTTAAAGTTTAGGTTTTAGGGTTTAGGGTTTAGGATTTAGGATTTAGGGATTAAGGTTTGGGGTTTAGGGTTTAGGATTTAGTGTTTAGGGATTAGGATTTAGGATTTAGGGTTTAGTGTTTAGGGTTTATGGTTTAGGGTTTAGTGTTTCGAGTCTAGGGTTTAGGGTTCAGGGTTTGAGGTTTTGGGTTTAGAATTTAGGGTTTACGGTTTACGGTTTTGGATATAGAGTTTTGGATTTAGGGTTTCGGGTTTAGGGCTTTAGATTTTAGGTTGAGGGTTTGGCATTTAGAGTTTAGGTTTAGGATTTCTTGTTTAGGGTTTAGCGCTTACGGTTGAGGGTTTAGGGTTTAGGGTTTAGGGTTTAGGGTTTAGGATTTAGGGTTTACGGTTTACGGTTTAAGGTTTAGGGTTAAGGGTTTAGGGTTTGCTATTTAGGGTTTAGGGTTTAGGATTTAATGTTTAGGTTTTAGGGTTTACAGTTAAGGTTTTTGGGTTTAAGTTATAGGGTTTAGGGTATAGTGTTTGGGGTTTTAGATTTAGAGTTTAGGAGCATTCAGGATTTAGGGTTTAGGGTTTTAGATTTTTGGTTAAGGGTTTGTTGTTTAGGGTTTATGGTTTAGGGTTCAGGGGCTAGGGGCTAGGATTTAGGATTTAGGGTTGAAGATGTTAGGTTTAGGGTTTGGCGTTTAGGTTTTACAGTTTAGGGTTTAGGGTTGACGATTTTGGATTTTGGGTTTTGGGTTTAGGGTTTAGGATTTATGATTTAGGATTTAGGGTTTAGGGTTTAGGGTTTAGGGCATAAGGTTTAGGGTTTAGAGTTTAGCATTTAGCGTTCGGGATTTAAGGTTTTGGATATAAATTTTAGGTTTCAGGGTTTACGGTTTATGTTTTAGGGTTTAGGATATAGGGTTTAGGGTTTGGATTCAGCGTTTATGTTTAGGGTTTAGGGTTTCGGGTTTTGGATTTAGTGTTTAGGGTTTAGGGTTTAGGGTATTGGGTTTAGGGTTTAGGGTTTAGGGTATAGGGTTTAGGGCTTAGGGTTTGGGTTTAGGGCTTAGGGTTTAGGGTACAGGGTCTAGGGTTTTGGGTTTAGGGTTTAGGGTTTAGGATTTATGGTTTAGGATTTAAGGCTTCGGGTTTAGGGTTTAGGGTTTAGGGTATTGGGTATTGGGTTTGGGGTTTCAGATTTAGGGTTTCGGGTTTTGGATTTAGAGTTAAGGGTTTAGGGTTAATGGTTTAGGATTCAGCATTTATGGTTCAGCGTTTAGGGTTTGGGACTTTGGATTTATAGTTTAGAGTTTAGCATATTGGGTTTATGCTTTACGATTTAGGGTTTGGGGTTTAGGGTTTAGAGATTAGGGTTTCAAATTTTGGGTTTAGGGTTTAAAGTTTAGTGTTTATGATTTAGGGTTTTGGGTTTTGGGTTTAGGGTTTAAAGTTCATGGTTTTGGATATGGAGTTTAGGGTTTGGTGTAACATCCTGAAAATTCAAACCCAACTTTGACCAGGATTTTTTCTGTTTGACATTTTGATGTGTGTTTGATTAAACTTGTTTGTACTTGATTTTGCTTGTAAATAGGATTAGAAACCTTAGTTAGAGGTCAGGAGACATAAAAATCAGCGAAAAAGTGCCAGGAGAACCCTAACCCAAACCCTAGAGATAAAATTGAAAGAAAATCTTAGTTTTAGCCCTCTTTGTTTTATTGAGTTAAATAGAGTAGAGAATACCTATTTGACCCAAGAAAAGTACCCTAGGACACTCTAGAGACACCGTAAGACTTGACTAAGGGACCCCAACCTCAAGACAAGTCCTGAATTGTCACATTTTCCCCAGTAGAAATTCATGGACTAAAGAATGAAATGAAAATTTTGAAATTAGGCACCCTAGCTTACTTGAAGCTCAAGAAAGCCCAATTTATGCACTCAAAGACACACAAAACCACTCTATTGAGTACCAGCCACAAGACTTGAAAGAGAATTAAGGGAATTGGGCAAGTTACACAATTTTAAAGGTGGAATAAATAAGAATTTAACATCAAATTAACCCCTTTTAATGCAACCCTTTGCTTGGTCACTGAAATTACCACTTTAAGAGCTAATTAAATACCCAATTATGACATTAGCTGCAGCAAATAAATTTAGGAATTTCTACACAGAGAAGAATAACTAAATTAAAGCTTAAAAACCTAAGTCTAATATGTTAAGATGCCACATAAGAGCCACACTCCCTATTTCACCTAAGCTAGCCCTACCCGAGGCTTAATCATCTACTAAACCATCCAAACAGCCCCTAAACTCGTTTCCGGCACACACCATTAGCTTTTCTAATGCAACTTAACAATTACCAAGAGTTGGACACCTCACTCCCTAATCATTCCCTCATCACATGCCTCAAGCCTCCTTATAATTGAGTGAAGCCGAGAGAGAGGGACACACCAGCTGAAAACTAAAAGAGAAACCGAGAGGAAGGTGAGAGTAAGTGTTAGAGAGAGGGCTAAGGCAGGAAAGAAGGTTGGAGGCTTGAATTAGCCTGGAAGCAAATGAAGAA